>VUQI01006501.1:7543-24535 GCA_015106735.1 Paratilapia polleni
TTATAACCAAAAAAAAAAAAAAAAAAAAAAAAAAAAAAAAAAAAAAGGATTGAAAATACTCAATAGCTACTGATCATGCTGTCCCTAAAGCAGAAAACCTTTGCATGGTGCTGCATGTTGATAAAGATGTTTGGATAAATAAGAAGCAGGCTAAACAAGCTCAAGATTTCCAGCTCATTTCCTTCATTTGTAAAGGAAACCCCCCCATAACACATGCACTCAACACTGGTAAATAAATGCATGTCCTAGAAACATTTCAGTCTGCCTCTTAAATAGTTAATGAGACATTCTGTGCGTTTCTCTAATCGGACGAGGAGAACTTCTGACACTACGCTTATCAAAACACATATTTGCACACATAGTAAACAAACAGAGAGCTCCGGGAGCCGCCAGCGAATATTTCATCAGTCCTAAGAGCTTTCCAGGATTACAAGGATGCAGATTGATGCGTGATGGTGACGACAAATACACGGTTTCCACACTTCATCTGCTCCCTCAAAACACACAGCTACAGGAAGTTTTTGCGTTAAACATGAAGCGGATGGTGTAAGTCACTGGGAGGAGCAGTACTAGTACTCACACTGGTAGCGGCTGTTTTCAAACTTGGGGTCGTTGTCATTCTGATCTGAGACCTGCACTGTGATCTGACAGATTCCGATGAGTGGCTCTTCTGCCTGATCGGTGGCCGTCACAGACAGCGTGTACTCCCTTTGACGCTCCCGGTCAAAACTCACCGCTGTGGTTATCACACCTGACACAAAGGGAGCACATCATCACAGTCAGAATTAGAAATTCAATTTGGCATTGTTTGGATCGGATTGTAAAGATTTCCTAACATCCAACAGCTATATGTGGAAACTGTTGAAACACTGGATATATTTAATAAAACAATAAAACCATCACTTAGGAAACTGTAACTCACAGAACTGTTTGTGAATGAAGATGCTAAGATTTTTGTTGGGTATGACCAAGAAGGACAGGGTTAGAAATGAGTGCATCAGAGGGACAACTCAGGTTGAGCTGTTTGGAAACAAAATTTCTTGTGGTAAGGCTGAGATGGTTTGGAGCAATACTGTATATATTGGACAAAGGATGCTGAATATGGAGCTGCCAGGTAGGAGGAAAAGAAGAAGACCACAGGTTCACGGATGTAGTGAAGGAGGACATGCAAAGGGGTGGTGTGACAGAAGAGGATACAAGAGATAGGATGAGATGGAGGTAGATGATCCGCTAGGGCGAGCCCTAAAAGGAGCACCTGAAAGAAGAAGATGAAGACGAACTGTTTGTGAAGATTATACTAAGTGCTTCTGTGGAGCCTACCAGTATCAGGATCAATGTCAAACCCAGACGACACTCCATCTCTGTTCATGATGCCGTATTTGACCTCTCCGTTGACGCCCATGTCAGCGTCATGAGCCTCGACACGCAGGACAAATGTCCCTGGTGGCTGGTTCTCCAGGACCGCTGCGTTCAGACTGTAGTTCTGACACTGACAACCAAACAGCAAAGTCAGAGGACTGAATTTGTAATTGAATTTATAATAATGTAATAATACATAAGAACTCTACTCACCTCCTGGAACACTGGTTTGTTGTTGTTGATGTCATTTATTCCCACAATGACCTGTGCAGAGCTGCTGAGTGGGTATGACCCACCAGACGCATTGTCATCTGTGGCAGTAATGTTGAGGACATACTGTGGTCCCCTCAGCCGTGGTGGAGGGCTCCGCCGCAGCTTAATAATACCTAAACACACAAACATAGGAATATATGAGCAGCAGTGCAAATCAACTAAGGCAGATTTACACACAAACTGAAACTGATAAAAAGTTTGTGGTGCTTGTACTTATACATTTTTGTTTTATGCTTCTTGATATGTTCACTACAGTTCATTAAAAAGAAACAAGTTTTCAGATTAAAAAAGTAAAAATAAAAATAAAAATGTGTAGGTGGAGTTTTGTAATGTCTAAGAGTTGTAATAAGTACCCCAAAGGGATAAATTTCTAAATAACATTAGAAAAAAGTTGGGAAATAAATGTAAATATCTGGTCTTCTCATGACACCTCAGATTTATCTTTTATAAACAATTAATTTTTACAATTAATTTCTCATTTGAACAATTATTCAGTTCATAAAACATCAGTAAATAGTTAAACATGTACAATCTGAATTCCAAAAAAAGCTAGAACGTTGTGTAAAACGTCAGTAAAAACAGAATGCAATGATTTACAAATGTCACAAACCCATATTTTATTTACAATAGAAAATAGAAAACATATTAAATGTTTAAATTTCATGAAAAATATTAGCTCACTTTGAATTTGATGCCAGCAACACGTCTCATAACACAAGGCTAGAAAAGTAAGTGGTAGTAAAAGAAACAGCTGGAGGAACATTTTGCAGCTAATTAGGTTAATTGGCAACAGGTCAGTAACATGACTGGGAATAAAGAGAATCTTAAGATGGGCAGAGGTTCACCAATCTGCAAAAAACCTTGTCTACAAATTGTGGAACAATTTCAGAATAAGGTTCCTCAACATAAAACTGGTAAGACTTTGAATATCTCATCATCTACAGTACATAAAGATTCAGAAAATCTGGAGAAATCTCTGTGCGCAGGGGAAAAGGCCGAAAATCAATACTGAATGCCTGTGATCTTTGGGCCCTCAGATGGCACTGTATTAAAAACAGGCATGATTCTGTTATGGAAATCACTGCATGGGCTCAGGAGCACTTCCAGAAATCACGGTCTGTGAACACAGTTCACCGTGCCATCCACAAATGCAGGTTAAAGCTCTGTCATGCAAAGAAGAAGCCATATGGGAACATGATCCAGAAATGGTGCTGTCTTCTCTGGGCCAAAGCTCATTTAAAATGAACTGAGGCAAAGTGGAAAACTGTTCTGTGGTCAGATGAATCCAAATTTTAAATTGTTTTTGGAATTTCAGACTAAAGAGGAGAGGGACCATCTGGCTTGTTATCAGCGCTCAGCTCAAATGCCATATACTCCCATCCAGATGACGTCTTTTTTAGGGAAGGCCTTGCATATTTCAGCAAGACAATGTTAAACTGCATACCGCATCTATTACAGCAGCATGGCTTCGTAGTAGAGGAGTCTGGGTGCTGAACTGGCCTGCCTGCAGTCAAGACCTTTCACCAATTTAAAACATTTGGTGCATCATGAATCAAAAAATACGACAAAGAAGACTCAGGACTGTTGAGCAGCTAGAACCCAATATCAGACAAGAATGGGACAACATTCCTCTCCCAAAAGTCCAGCAACTGGTCTCCTCAGTTCCCTGACATTTATGGACTGGTGTTAAAAAAAGAGAGGATACTAGTGGTAGCAGATGCAGTGGTAAACATGGCCCTGTCCCAACTTTTTTGAGCTGTGTTGCTCCCATCAAATTTAATATGACCTTATTTTTTGTCTTAAAATGGTACATTTTCTCATTTTAAACATTTGACACGTTTTCTATGTTCTATTGTGAATAAAATGTGGGTTTATGAGATTTGCAAATCATTGCATTCTGTTTTTATTGACATTTTACACAGCGTCCCAACTTTTTTGGAATTGGGATTTTATATAACAACATCAATTTACTGTCAGATTTGTTACAGACTATTTTCCTGATTATTTTCCTGTCATTTGATTTACACACATACAAGCTGAATGTCTGCTGTTGGACGCTTCCAGCCTCTGTGTCCAAAATGGCAAAAGTGTAAGTTAGTATAAATAACAACTGACATGTTGAGCTTAAAAACAATGTAGATGAAACGCTTTGCTGTGATGTTTTCTGCTCTGTGGGTCACCAACAGCAGAGATTGTCAGCACAAACCGCAGCCAGTGAAAAACCCCACATTATTCTAACTCGGGCCTAAAACAAATGTCATATTTTTCTGCACTAACAATCACTTGCACATTAACATAACAGAGCAGCAGAGCAAACAAACAAACAAACAAATAAGCTGCTTTGGTAGCAACATGAATAGAGACACAGGCTGGGAGAGAGCGAACACATCTACATGAAAATACTTCAGAACTCTTTGAAGTGACAAAGCAGAACAGCCGAGCAAGCCAAAGGCCATCTGCTACTGGAGTGTGTGTGTGGGAGTGAGTGTGTGGTGTGTGTGTGTGTGTGTGTGTGTGTGTAAGAGAGAGAGTCTTAATATATCATTTATGTGCAAATGTTCATGTTTATATCTCTTTGTGCATGGACGCATATATGTGTGTGGGGCAGTGCACTGGAGCAGTGCATGCTGGGTGATAAGGTGACACAGCGGCTTAGAGAAAGAGGAAAAGACACACATGAGCACACGATCACAGACACACACACAGATAAACATGCAAAAGATGACTGAACATCACACTGCTGCACATGAACTTTAGCTTGAAAGAGTCTTTCTCTGACGCACACATACATTTATACTTGTATTTTTATGAGGAAACTTATTGATATGATGCAACCCCTGGCACCTCACTCTGAGTGAATACAGATTTTTCTGATTTGCACACACACACAATAGTGTAAAATCCACTTAATATGAATAAACCAGATAAGGCAGGAGAGGTCAAGAAGCCATTATCTACACTCAATTTAAGGCAAAAAGGAATCCCCACAAAATTCTGCCTCAAAATGACGGCCGATAAAAAGAACGCTCTAAACTTAAACTGATTCTCACAATGATACACAGACAAATATGTAAATGAGTCAGTTATGTCTAATAGTTTATATACTAATATAAGAATTTATATATTATTGTAGTGATTATAAATGTGAGCATTCATGTTCTTTTTATTTATACATGTGTTTGCATTCGTGCGTGTCTTCTAGGGGGTTCACGGGCCTTGTTAATGCTACCAAGCTTTATCCCCAAATACTCGTCACCATGGCAACAACCACTTTATTCTGTGTGTGTGTGTTTGTGTGCAGTCTGTTGGACTGATCAGAATGCTGCTGCTGTGTGTACATTTGTGTAAAAGTTATTGTCTGTTTTTTGTGTGTGTGTGTGTGTGTGTGTGCGTTAAAACGAATTTGCTTGCTAACAAACGACATGCTCATAATCAGTTAATGAGTTTTTGGACTATTAGAAACAGTCGTGGATGGTGTTGGTCCATGGGTGAGTCCATAGCAAGATATCCCAACAATTACTGGTTAAATGAAGACAAAATTTATTTCAGAACTTGCCCAAGAATCCTGTGGTTTTAGAGATTTTTTTCAGTATCAAAGTAATACAGTGATGGCCGTCAGTACATCAAATGGTATGCAACAAAAAAATGACTGTCAATAGTTAATTTCCTTTTATTCAATACAAACTATTATTGTATTAAATTTTCCTCTTGATGTTCACATAGTGTAACTCATTTTAATGCAGTTAACTGAAGCTGTCAATCAAGAGGCTGTGTGTGTGTGGGTGTGACTGCAGTGAAAGTGACCAATCAAAAGAGGACCAGACTACCTCTTGGTTTCTGCTCCCAAACTCTCAAAAGCTAGATCAATTGGAGTGAGCAGAATTCAACCTGAGGGACAGAGCTACCTGCAAGAGCATGTACTCCCTCCAGGAATCACCACACAGAAACCATTAGCATCTCAGATGCTTTGTGCCCCTCGCTGCTTATTTCTGCACATGCTGTCAATTTATCAATATGACTGCACGGCACTTAGACTGTGTGTGTGGCAGTGAATTCCTGCACCTGTGAAATAATTTTATTTTCGTATGAGCATGCTTCATCACACTCCAGGAATCTGACACCACACTTAATGCAGCTGACCCTTCATTTAGTACTACCTTCATGAAAAACTGTTAGCGTTTCTATCACCACGTCTTTCTGCCTCTCCTCTATGCAGTCATATGAAGATGATTTGTAGTTCTTTGCTTTGTACTCTGAGAGATGCTCTAGTTATGAAACATTAGTGCATGCATATACAGCATATGACATCAACATAATCACCACATTGTTCATGGGTCATTCAATAACTCCGAGCAGTAGCTCAGCATTCGTTAGCTTAATTAGTTGCTCTTTTCGTGCACCCTCAAGTAAAGTTTGGAGACTGGGCAAACTGCAAGCATGTCACTACTAGTTGAGTTTAGTCAGGACCAATATAGTGAAAAGAAGATTTTTATTTACATCTGCAGTAATTTTAACTTGGTGGTATGGCTCTGTTCTGGGAAGAGCAGGAAGAGCAAGACCCCAAAGAAAAGAACAGAGCAGACACAGTGGCAAAGGGTATCACACTGATTAAGCTAGACACAGGATAAAAAGGAGGTGGCACGCAAAGTGGCTTGCAGAGGAAGCAGCAACTGTGGGCAGGCGTAAAGCCTTTTCAATAGTGTGTGATATGTAAGATTTGCCAATTGGATGTGTAGAGGGGTATGAACTGACTCATCAGCCAATGCAGGCTGGCTTTGAGATCAACCGTTATCAGCTGTACTCGGACTGCCAGTTAAATTTGGCTTTGTGATTTGCCTGAAAACATGCTGTGCTCATTTCCTAATAAGCAAAATGCCACAACATGAATCTAGATTTATTTTATTGTGTTCTGTAAAGCATCTTGTAAGTATGTTTTGAAAAGTGCTATACAAACAAAGATTTATTATTTATATTATTATTAAAAAAAAGTGTGATTGCTGCCTTATGTACATTTACATAAAAGAACAACCATGTTTTATGTGCACCTACTGACTCTCACTTACCCTTCTGGTTATCTAACAGGAAGTTGCTGTCCTCATTGCCGCCAGTGATGGCGTAGGAAACGCCATCTCCGTCAGGGTCGTTGGCGTGAACGATGGCAACCAGAGTGTCAGGACCGGCGTCCTCACTTAGAAAGGTCTTATAACTGACAGGGAGGAAAAGAGAAAGAATTTACTCTTTACTGTACATTACTGAAACTTTGTTGATGTAAAGGGCTTAGAAAGAGTAGAAGGATAGACTGAAAGGATATTAATGCGTAAAACGAAAATATATAACATAAACTAGGGTAATGACAAAATAAGGAAGAAGCTCAGTAAAACAAGCAGAAGAAATAAAAGTGTAAAAAAGTATGAAGGAGACAACAGAGCGAGAGGAGAGGTGAAGATGAAGTGAAAACAGATGGAAGAAAACAGCGGGATTAAAAATAGATTCTGATTTAAAAACAAACTTAATTAACAGATTGACTCTGTGGGAGAGGGACCCAGACAGTGACAGGGGTGAGGCAGAAAGAGACAGAGAGAGAGAAGCTGACTGCTGATGTTCATTATTAAAGAAAGTCATATTAACAATTCAAAAGGTGAGAAAAAATTAAAAAGAAAACTGATGGAAAGAGTAGAAAAATGGCAATAATTCCTACACGTTCTGGGAAAAGATGGGTGCCTCGTCATTGCAGTTGGCGACTCGGATGCGGATCGAGGCAGTCCCGGTGCGAGGGGGTGTTCCTGCATCCACTGCGACTACCATGAACTCGTAGATGTGATTAGGCCGCTCGTAGTCCAAGCGACGGGCGGGGCTAACCACACCCCCAGATGTAATGCTGAAATCACTGCTGGGAACAAAGTATGAGATCTCCGAGTTCATGCCGGAGTCACAGTCCCGGGCAAGTACTGAGTGGGAGGAAGGGGTGAGGTGAGGAGAAAGGTGAAAGAAGAAGAAAGAACAGAAAATTTGTTGTGAAGTGGAGAAGGAGGAAGATAGGGTGGGAGTAGGGTAAATAAGGAACAGAAAGAAGAGGTCAGAGAAGATGGAGACAGAGGAGAGGCAGTAGATACACAGGGGTAGGAGACAGAGACGAAGAGACCAGATGAGGAGGAAAAATGGAAGAGGGGAGAGATTTTATTAATAAATTAGTTTGTACACTGTTGTAAAGTATGTATGAATGTGTGTGCTTGTATGCCTATCTCTTTGAGGACCAATTTGAGTTTGTGGCCTTTAGATTGAGGACATTTTTAGAGTGTGGGGACATTGTGGCTTGTCCTCACTGCAAGCTGAGGTCTTCAATGGGCTGCTTGGGGGGTTCAGACATGGTTTTAGGGTTCAGGTTAGTTTAAGGGGCTCAGTAATGTAGTATGTCAACGAGGGTCCTCGCAAAGATACAAAGAAAAATGAGCGTGTGTGTGTGTGAGGATGTGATGCTGGCTGTCCGCCTAATAAGAGCAAAGCCTCGCTGAAGTTGGAGTGTTTGATCTCCACCAGTCACCAGCAGCTATGACAGATGGCTCTGACTCACAAACACACACACACTTGTAAACACACCCACGCATACATGAGCTGTACAGTCTAACCACAGGTGTAATGTGCTGGTGTTGTGTTCACTGACAGAGGGCAGATAGACCCTACTTTGCAGATCAGTGCGTATGTGTTACCTTGCAGCAGTGAGGTTCCAGGTGCGATGCTCTCAGGTATATTGTCTCTGGTGTAGATGGAGTGGAGGAACTCTGGTGTGCAGTCGTTCTCATCAGTTATGTGTACAACCACCTGCAGGGAGCATCCCACTGTTATTATCTGGTATTTTGTATCAGATTCCTATTCATTTCAGTGTGAGCCAGCAGGAGTGAGCAGGTGAGTTATTTCATCAGAGTAAGGAAAGTGTTGAAAAATACGACAGAAAACAACAACAACAAAAAAAAGAAAAAGAATTAGGTCACATATAACCACTGTTTCAACCACATTTTAATGACTAGTACAGCAGATAAAGATGGAACAAGTTGTGCAGTTATGCAGTGCTCTGGGAAACTATTTAACCCCTTTGTCATTTCTTTCATTAAAATTTAAGATAAACAAAGGCATTTCCAATAAATGGAGATTATTCTCTGATATTGTGATGGTGTTTGTTTTCACTCTTGTTTGCAGCACTGCTTTAATGGAGCCACACTGGAGACTTTACATGCATGAAGTGATTTTTACAGGTCCCACCACAGCATGTCAGTAGGGTTCAGGTCTCAACTTTGACTAGGACACTCCAAAACCATGAACTAATTCCTTCTGAGCCATACAAACATGGACTTGACCTTATGCTTTGAATCACTGTGCTGCAAAACCCAGCTGTGCTTGAGCTTCAACTCACAACCTGATGTTCTCCTTCAGGAGTTTCTGTTGGAGTGCACAATTCATGTTTCCCTCAAAGTAACTTCCCAAAATATGACACTGCCACCACCAGGCTTGCAACATAACATTGTGCAACATTCCTTGTCTTCCAAAATGCTCAGTTCACTTGTCCATAAAACATTCTCCCATGGTTTGTGGGTCACCAATGTGCCTGTTTTTAACAGCCAACCATGCATCTGAGAATGATTATGTGACAATTTGATTGATCACAGCTGGTAGGAACGAGGCCTGTTTGTGTCTAGTCCAGTAATCAGTTTAGTTTTTCTTTAAGGAACTAAAGGGACAGATACTTTCCCACAAAGTATTCTATAATCCTTTTGTTTTACTTAATAGAGTTAAGTCAGTCAAAACCTGTATTTTCTGTTAAATCAGGTGGCCTTTATTTTATTAGTTTTTCTGAAGGTATCATACTGCTTAGTATGGGATACACACAAACAAGGAAGAAATCAGGGGAGACAAATTCTTTGTTACAGCACTATATCAAAATATTCCCAATCAAAGGGTCCAATCAAACCAGCAGCTATGACAGAAAGAATTTCAGCTGTATTTTCAGTTGCCATGAAGATTAACTGTATTTTTAGTTTAAATTTGTAGTCATCTGAAAGGAGTTTTTGTGATGTTTTTTTAGAATATTTTTAGAATATTCATTGGAGGCACTTTGGCATTAGTAAATTTATGTACCTGTTTTTCAAAATAATCAAAGCAAACATTATGAAGACAAATGTCCCCCTGGTCGAGGACAGAAACTCATTCTCCCCTTTCTCCTTCAAACATCCTAAATCTTGAGCTTCTGCATCATCACCTCTACCCCGTTCCTGTCCAGTCCACCCACTATCCCGAGCTCCTGGAGCCAAACCAAACCACTATTTTCCATTCCCATAAAGCCTGATTTAACTGGTAAGGCTGCAGACGTGACCACTTGAGCACAGATTTTCTCTGCAGTCCTGAACCTTCGACACACCACCTGTTCAGTAATAACAGCAGGGCAGAGGAGGGGCAAGCAGAGGGGATTTAGATGCACAACTGCATCTGCAAGCATGCACTGAATATTTAAAAGTGTAAATAGTAAAGAAATTCCTTATTATTTTCACTTCAGACTCAACAGGTGAATGTGTATTTTGTATGTTGGAAGACTGTTCAAAAGACTGCTACAAAAGAAAGAAGCGCATAAAAAACCTTTTTAAATTGCAAAGATACAAAAAAAGAAGCACAGACTGCAGTCAACACTTCGGTGTGAATAGTAATCACTTGATAACAGTAATTACTTGTAGGACAATCAGGTGATTTTATCGTCCGCTGCACATGATTTGTGTGACTTCTTCTTACTGACAGAAAACAAGTTTCTGGAGGATGAATTTTCACATCAAGAATATGAGCAAATGTTTAACACAGATGTCACCACTACTACTGCACCTGGAACAAGATTAGTGACCACAACCTTTAGTTTAACCTGTACCAAAATTTTAATATCTGCTACGAAAATTATTTAATAATGGAATGAAATAAAATGCAATTGAACCCCATTCAACAGTCACATCTTTAATACCTAATTCTTTTGCCTTTAGATTTGACCAATTGCTATTTGAAAGTGGTGAACATAAATAAAAAAAAAAAAATACTATTTTTCATTACTTCTGTTTCACTGTGAATCCAGAAAAAAGTGAAAGACACACAAACAAAACAGAAACGAATAAAAAAAAAGCACCTAACTCAAGGAATGAACCAGTGTTGTTTCTACACATAACAAACAACTTAGCAAAGAAACAATTTAAATTGTATCTTTACTAACAGCCTGTCACTAAAACACATAATTTGTTTCCATTTAGTTTAATCTACAAAAATGCCAAAGATAACACAGTTTGACAGGCATAAAATAGTATTTCTGTACCAGCAAGGTGACTCGCAAAGAGCTATTAGTTCTAAAGTGTATGTCTCAGTATGGTGTACAGTGTGTCCTTAAAGAAAAAAATTGAGGAAACTGGAAAAGTGGAGGACAAAAGAAGAAGTGGCAGGCTTAAAAACCATCTACAGCAGATGAACAGTATCTGAAATTCATGTCCTTAAGAAATAGGAAAAAAATCCAGCAAAGACCTGACACAGGACCTAAGAGATGCATCTGGCCCATCACTTGATTCATCTAGTGTTTGCTGAAGCCTCATCAGAAATGGTCTCAGTGGAAGGGTGGCTGTCAAGAAGCCATTCTTAAGGAAGGGAAACAGGGAGAAAAGGCTGAGGTATGCCAAATTACACAAGAAATCAGTGGCAACAAGTCTTATGGAGTGATGAATCCAAATTTGAAATTTTTGGTTCAAATCATGATCAACGTGTACGGAGGAGGTCAAGAGAGAGGTACAACAGTGAGTGTCTACAGACATCTGTAAAACATGGTGGAGGCTCTGTCATGGTTTTGGGCTGCATTTCAGCCAGTGGTGATGGGGATCTTGTCAAAATTGATGGAATTATGAACACAGAAAAGTACCATCACATTTTGATCCACCATGCAATAACATTTGACAACATCGTCACTTTTAGCATGACAATGATCCCAAACACACTGCCAGTGCAGTAAATTAATATCTGGATAAAGAAACACACAATGGAACACTATCAGTCATGGACTGGCCTCCCCAGAGACGGACCTGAAGTAGTATGGGAAGGAAGAGCTTTGAATGTCCTTCACGATGCCTGGAGAACTATTCCTGAAGACTACTTAAAGAAATTGCAAGAAAGTTTGTCTAAAAGTGTTCAGGCTGTGCTGAAGAATAAAGGTGGTCACACCAAATATTGACTTTCAAGCTTTTTAGAACTGTACAATTGTCAAATTGTCATTTTGAATAATATACTTTATTTCCATGTATGTTTGCACATTTCAATAAATCACTGCACCTATTTTTCATTTTCTTAGCAAAATATAAACAAATGAGAGGTGGCTCAAGACTTTTCCACAGTACTGTACATTTGCATGTGCATGCCTTAGTTTTGGCATGCACATGCCACTAACAGTTGACTGTGGAATATTTAGTAGTGAGGAAATTTCACGACTGGACTTAATGCACGGGTGGCATCCTATCATGGTACCACGCTGGAATTCACTGAACTCCTGAGAGCGACCCATTCTTTCACAAATGTTTGTAGAAGCAGTCTGCATGCCTAGGTGCTTGATTTTATACACCTGTGGCCATGAAAGTGAACACCTGAATTCAATGATTTGGATGGGTGAGTGAATACTTTTGGCAATATAGTGTATATTTGGGGGCAAAATGATGTTAGGGGGTCTCCACAGATTCAGTTATAGTAGACACCAATCAGCCAGTTTCCATGTGCATGATACAGATGCATTCTTTATCCAGTTTAGACATAGATGAGTGCACTTATCGCCGTGCAAAGCAAACTTATTAACAAACAGCTGCTTATAGACATCATTTATATCTAAATTCACACTTCTGTTGTAAATCTACAGAAAGTCACTATTTTAGGGTGTTATTTAAGCTATCTCACACTTTGAGGTTCTTATAGTTACATATAATATTAGCTGTCAGAAGAAGACACCTAGTTTGACACCAAGTGTCAATATAATGCTGAAATACAGAACAATGAAGAGCAACTGACTTCATGTTGACAGCTTTAAAATGTCTGATTAAACCAGAGGCAATAAAAACTGCAGAAGCTACAGTAAGGTGCAACATAAGCAGTGCTGAAGAGGCGGCTTTCTACACAACTCTCTCTCTCATGCACACACACACACACACACACACACACGCACACGCACACACACACACACACACACACACACGCACACGCACGCACAGGCAGGGCATTTATAGTGAATTAGCCAGCCAAGCTTATAGAGCAGCAGTGGCCTTTGGGGGACACTGGTAGTTTAGCAGCTATTCTCTCTCTGTCTCAACCATCTGGACACTGAGAGCAGGTGATAATGGGTTTCTCTTGGTGCGTGTGCATGTGCGAGTGTGTGTTAATGTGAACAGATGTAGATATCTGTTGTATTAAGTCTTCAAAGCTTACTCTGAGGGTAGAAGTCAGTACTTGGCAGCCAGGCTTCTGCACTTCACACTTTGTATGTGTGTGTGCTCCACCCACATTTAATCTATTATGGTGCAAACCCTGTAATTAAATAAAAAGAAGGATCCTGCACCTTAAACTGCTGATTTCAAAGTGATCAGATGTGATCACTGGGAATTCTGAACACAGCTTTGAACTCGTGAGTTTCACTGAGTTTTCATCATGAGAGCTTCACGGGATGCTCAGCAGTTTGTTTTTAGCTGTACGCTTGCAAAATAAACACATAAACTTAATAAACAGTAAATGAAAGTGTTGCATCATAGCATCTGATTCAGCAGCAGCACTTTCTTTCTCATTTTAAATTAATGAGTTTTCATCAGAGAGTGGTATGCTGAGCAGTCAAGGGTCAACACCCTTACATGTTTTCAAATATGTGTGATGACGAGCTGTGCAACTGTTGTGGATTTATTGCAGAGGAAGAGAGGCTGTGATAGGGCTTACAACACTGTACTTACCTTCCAATTCACACAATAATACTCCATGACTGTCATATGATCCTTCTGTAAGAGCTTAATATGCCATTGATGGGTGAACAACACTTACAAAGCCCACCGCACTCCACCAGTTAGCAGACATAATAAATTGTTTTCAATCACCCTCTACAACATCTTTATATTTTCAATCATCAGGATGTCTGAGTGTTATTTTCCCTACAGTATTGAGAGTACTTGTTGTTTTAACTGCTGTGCAGGGCACCCTAACTTTGTCCCAAAACATGAAGCTGTAAGTTAAAGCTGTAACTACATGTTGTTGACATGGATGTATTTGATTTTAGTGCGTTTGCATTCACATATCAAACCTGGAAAAGTATTGGTCACTTTCAACAGATTTGTAGACAAGTGAGCACGTGTTTGTGTGCTTGGTAGTGTAGGCATACCTCTGCTACGCTGCTAAGGCCGGTGTCGGGTTCGGAAGCTCGGACCTGCAGGGTGTGGAGGTTGTGACCGCTCTCGTAGTCAACAATCCTGGTGAGGCTGAGCGCACCGCTTTCCTGGTTGATGCTAAACAGATTCCCTGGATTAACCAGTAGCATGTATGACAGACTCTTCTTCTGGAAGGAGACAGCCTGAACAACTGCGACTCTGCATGGACACACACAGAAAGCCAGGAGTTACCAGAAAGGTTACCAGAAAAACAAAATAAAGAAGAAAAAGTACATCTGAGTTCATCAAAATTTTGTGAAATCCTCTTCTTAGACATCCTGTCCTGAATCTGATAAAATAATGAATTTTAATCATTTTTTATGTGTGCATCCAGTACACAAGATCCAAGTCATGTTTGGCTTAACAAAGATACTGCAAGCTGTTGGAAACTGTTAGCTAAGCCCCATCAAAAGCGGAAAATATTGAGAATTTTCCAGAACTTTTGTAGTTATTTAAATGTCATTACTCATTGGTTGTAACATTTGCTTACCTATTTTAGTGCTGTTGCTATTTTTATTGCTTGTATTCCCGTTTTTGTCTGTGTAAAGCACTTTGAATTTCTTTGAATGAACTTCGTGTGCCTTGCCTAAAGTGTAAACATGACCACAGGTCTGTAGAAAGCTGCTCTGCATTTCTGTTTCCAAACAGACTTATAAAGTGAAGAGGAGCTGTGACGTGCTGGTCGAGCTCCAGCGCTGCGTTTAAAGTCTGCAGACTTCATGGATTATTCTGAACTCAGACACCATCACAACCTGATTAATCAATTCGACTTAAACTAACACACATACACACACACAAACACACACACACACACACAGATTCGCACATGGTCAGAGGACATGTGCATGTGAGGACATAAAAACACATAAAAGGGACATAATGGAAAAAGAGACACACAGAAACCACATGCAGAGATACACCCACACACACACTGCTCACAGGGTGGCATGGATACTTGGATATTAATACAATGTGCTTTGCGCCAGCAGCCCTGAGGATTCACACACACACTCCCCTTCATGTTTATCCAGACCTCGCTTTTAATAAATATTTGAATTTGCCACACTTTCAAATTCTCAGCCTCAGGCCACACTCATACATCTGGGTCCTCTTCATCCACCCCCACCCACCCCATCCTTCTCTGCATCATCCCTCTATCCTCTTCTTCATTTTCTTCTCTTCCCTGTCCTTCCTTCCTCTATCATCCCTTTGCGCTCTCCTCATCCCTCCACCTCTCCCTCCTTCTTCTCCTTCTTTTCTTTTGTCTCGCTCTACAGGGCTCATCTTTTCATGCATCACATGACATGCAAAGCAAAGGAGCAGGCCATGGAAATGCACACCACAGGCACACACAGACACGCACATCCACAATTGCCATTTTCACATTCAGTGTCTGAGGCAGTGGAATGCAAATTATGTTTCTGTAAATATGGAGGGAGAAACATAAACAGACACTTGTGTTAATAAAAACTACTCACAACAATAGTACCAGATGTAATATTACAAGTACTACTAATATCTCTGTGTACATAACCCTGTTAGTAGCATAATTCTATAAATGAAATGCACATAAAATGAACAAAAACATGAATGCAAATTTTATAAAACTCTCTGGACATCTTAAACATGTTACGGGTGTTGGTACCTGGGCGTTTCTAATGCATTTGCTTGATAAAAAAAATAGCATTACTTGCTGTATCAATACTTGTACAGCATACAGGAAGCATATGGTTCAGATTTAATGAGTGAAATTCAAGTATCTTATTTGTATGTGTTAACTGGCAGGTATCTGTGTCTGTACACATTTGTATATCCATACAAGGGATGGACCATTCATTGTATCGATGGACCTTGCCAAGAAAGTTTGCTAGCACTCCACCCTCTTGTCTAAATATGTTCACTTCTGGTTCCAAAACATTTATTTGGTGGAGGCCTAAATGCTAAAATCGAGGCTTTAGAAAATGAGACTTTACAAAAATTTGTTGAGTGGAGGAGGATCTGCAAGAAGTAAAAACAAGGAAAAGAAAAAAGAAAAACCTAACACTGCCACTTTCACTTTTTGCTTGTTGCTGTTTACATCACAATGCATACCG
Organism: Paratilapia polleni; assembly: GCA_015106735.1. Classification (NCBI taxonomy): domain Eukaryota; kingdom Metazoa; phylum Chordata; class Actinopteri; order Cichliformes; family Cichlidae; genus Paratilapia; species Paratilapia polleni. Next base: position 23,721 of record VUQI01006501.1, read on the forward strand.
AGAAGCTTCTCTTAGGCTAGCATTGTATAAATAAATAGCTCACAACATTTGTCAGGAGTTCAAATGTGACTTTGAACTTCCTGTTAAGGAAGGAAGACAGATCCTGCAAATAATAATGAGATCTTCCTTGCCACAGCCATATATCCAAACCAAACTTACTTTCTAACTGGTACACCTGTGAGGCCTAAATTACTTAAGAAGGGCTAAAATGTATGGTAGAGGTCTGGGAGTTTGGGTGATGTGCAAGTCTGGAACTTCTGAACCACCAGCTTGCATTTTACAGGATTTAAAAAATTTGCTGCTAATATCTTCACATACTACAGAACTTTCAGATGTATTAGAGTCCATACATCACTGGGTCTAAGATACTTTATGTAAAGGACCAACAGCATAGGCAGGTGGTTATAATGTCTTGACAAATCAGTGTAATTCACAGAGCATGCGTACACACTATGGATAAGAGGCTGTCAGACTGCTGTAGGGACTCACGGTTGGCCAACAGGTATGTTCTCCGGTACATTCAGGCTGTAGGAGGAGTTGGTGAACTGTGGTGGTCGATAGCCTGCAAGGATAGCTACAGTGGCTGGTGGCCCCTTACGACCATGTCCATCCACTGCCTGAACCCGCAGGAGGTACTCCTTACTGGGGGTCAGAGGTCGGCCTGTTGTCCTGATCTCACCAGAGCGATGGTCCACCTCGAAGCACTCCTCACCACCTTTATAATCAGAGAGGAAAGGAAGAATTAAGGAAGTTCTTGTAAAAAAAAAAAAAAAAATACTTTAAAAAATATTTTTAAAAATTATTTTTAATTTTTT
>VUQI01006506.1:1516-29493 GCA_015106735.1 Paratilapia polleni
AAGACTGGAAAGGTTTATTAAAGCTTAAAAAAAAAAAAAAAAAAACAGCTGGCAGAATATCTGATAACTAATGAGGTTAATTAGAGAAATGATTGGGTATTGAAAAAAGAGAGGCTGAGTCTTTCAGAAGTGAAGATGAGGAGTTCACCCCTCTAATGAAGACGTTTCTCAAAGTAAAATTACAAAGAACAGGTGATTCCAACGTCTGTGGTTCAGAAGCAACATATGCTGCCATCCAGATGACTTTCAATGAAAGTCTTGCTTATTTCAGCAAGTCGATACCAAACCACATTCTGTTCCATATAAAAAGGCTGGATGTTCAACTGGTCTGACTGCAGTCCAGAGTTGTCACCCACCAAAATTAGCTGGAGGATTATGGATTGAAAAGCACCAGATGAGAACCTAAAAATCAAGAAATAACAGGCAAACATTTGACTTGAAAAATACAGGAACTGGTCTCTTTAGTACCCAAACACTAACAATGTGCTGTTAAAAGAAGAGCCGAAACAAGCCCCAGTCCCAACTTCCCAAATTTTCTCAATTTCATTTGTTATTTCTGCACTGCTTTCAACTAAATGTAGGCTTCAAATCACATCCTAACATTTTTATAAAACAGGGTTGGAAAAGAAGACTAAAAAAAATAACTCGTTTATAGAGTTGAAGGAAAGAAAATTAATAGAATATAGAAAATGTATAAAAAAAGAAAAATAAAAGAGGAGAGAATAGAGCCGGGAAACGTACAGACCAAAAGGTTCGGTCATAAAATAAAGGATGATGCAAAATCGTTCCAATTACTTAAAGTGCTTCAGTTTGTCTACAAATGATGGCTGAGGGTTGGGTAATTTGGAAGCATTCAGGTCCATCTCATTTGGCTTTATGAGCCAAAAACAATCCATCAGTGGGCTCCTTTCAAACAGCAAATCGACCCAGGTCTGATGTCAGCTCCACACAGAGCTCCCATAATGCTGTTCTCATGGTCAAACAGGAGAACACAGAGATGACCGATGAACATCATGTGGGCAGGGCCTTGGATGGTTTTTCAGCTGCTAACAAAACAGATCTGCATTATTCTAACTGCTGAACTTGACGCAGAGCAGTTTGAAGGCGAGGAAAAAGGGAAAAGATTACCATCTGTGTACCTGAAACCAGATAAGATGTCCCATCTTATCTGACTGTGACACAGGTAACAAGTTTTTAAATGCAACGAAACATGGTGCAGATTTTCAGCAGATAATGTGGCAGCTGAGGAGTGAAAACACAAGGCTCTACCTGAGTGTTTATTATGCAAAAGTGGTTCACCGAGGAAGAATCAAGGCTCTGTTTGTACCCAGAACTGAACCGAGAGTAGGAGTCCTGTAATAAATCCTACCTTCATCCCCTCACGTTTCATCAGATCTGTTCTAAAGGTTCTGAAGGCGCCGTTTCACAACAACACTCAACATTTGCACCAGATCCTCCAAAGTTCTGCTTTGGTTCTTTAGTGACATCAGAGCAGCGCTGTTGTCTATAAATGCCCGATGCTGCTACAGCACAGAAATCACCCGACAACCAACCTGACAACGTGCAAGGTACAAAGTGGGATATCCAGAAAAATCAGCTTGTTCTGGCCATATTTTGATCCAGGCCAGAATAAACTCTTTCATAACTACAAGTTAAACATGCCCGCGGACATGTTTTTAGCCTACCTAGAAGGCTAACGTTAGGTACACACTGGGAGTTTTCTTACTTTTAGATAGATTACTACAACTTTAACCCTTTCGTGTATGAATTATGACATCTTCAGTCAAGACTTTTTCTACTTTTTGCCACTATAGCAACAAAACACATGCATATTCAAAAGAAAATGGCTTTTGAATAGCTGTCCACTGTAGTGACCACCATGCATGAAAGGGTTAAAATCCACTATGGTGGTGTACAGAGGCAAAATTACAAATATTATGTCACTGTCCAGGTAAGTTTTCAAATATATCTTTTTTCTATATATATCACTCTGCTGCTGTAAACTATAATAGACTCATTGCTGCCTCCAGAAGCAAGAGGGCCAAGAACACCTACTGGTAATTGAAAACTGCAGCTACAAGGAGAAGACAATTAGCCCACTCCAAACTCTAAGAAAAAAAACAGAGACAAGCCCCCCAGATTATGTTTTGAGGAGAAAACAGAACTTATTATGCTGTTCCTTGTTTTCTTATTTACCAATACAACGGTGAATGCCCATGTTAAACCTGGCCAAAGTTTCATATAATTGGATCAGTGTATTTACAACTAATCCCTTTGAGCCAAAGCTTCAGACTGCTCTAAACACTCAGTTTCAGACGGTTCTTTCTTCTCTTGACTATGTATGATGTCATAAACAGAGAATATGACCATCTCAGGCACAGAAGCAGCACCCACCTGCAGGAGGAGCAGCCAATCAGAAGAAAGTTTGCTTAAAGGGAAAGTGGCCTTAAAGGGGCAGGAGCTAAAACAGCTTGCTTACTGGATAACCTGAAGGGCTGCACTCAGGTGTAATATACAGTAAATAAGGGTTGTTGTTTTTTAAGCTATGAATCATGCAAAGCTACTCTAGTAGAGTCCAACAATAAAAATATGGAGTTTAAAATTAGAATAATAGGTTCCCTTTAAAGACTGAAGCCAAACTGGCTGTTTTGGCAAATGTATATCTGTTAAGTTTACCACCTACAATAAGAAGCAGTTTCAAAGCTTTTCTTTGGAAGTTATCAGTTTCCCACACAGTGGATGAAAGAGTGGGCATTATGGAGGCCAACAGGTCCACAGTTCAGTATTTCACCACAGTTCTATATTGCTTTGTATTCGCATCCATGTTTGGTGCACTCAGATGAAATCTAAAACATTTCTTTGCACCCATGTTACTTCACCACAGCCAGATATTTTGTCACACGACAGAAGATAAAGAGTCATAATATATAACTACTATATATATAACTATATATAACTACTGAAAATACTACATTTGGTTTTACCATTCAGTACATCACAGCTTCAGGTGATGCCTCCCTGTCTACTGCATCACTGACTTTGGCTGACTGTGACTTTGAATTTTTTATATATATTTTTGAAATGGCTGCACACAGAGCACAGCAAACAGTTTAAAGAAGGAGCCAGGTCCACAATGCAGAGTAAAACCTGTCATCCTTGCAGTGAAACACCAACAAGCACATCGCAGGTGAGAAGCATTCCCATAGTGGTGACTTCTCCATTTTCTCTCCTCAAGCCCTGTCTATCAGGTGGCAGGTAAATCCTTCTTAATGTTTGCGCCTTAAGAAGCCTGTCATGTTGGAGAATCAAAGGATTTAGAGTATGTTGCAACTGTAAGGACCCTAATATTTGAACACATTGTACTATAAAGAGTGCAGCTTACTTTTTGTCACTACGTACCTGCACGCAAATACCAAAGTTTTTGATTGAATGACCTTTTTTAATAAATCTAACACAGTAGAAAGAAAACAATATCAGAAGCAAAAAGCCAAGAGTAAATTGAAACTTAATGAAATTGCTAATCTTTCTTGTCGAGTCATCTTGCCGGCACACAATATGTTTGTCTCTGTGTGTTAGACAAAGAAAAATTACTGTCACAGTGAATGGATTACAGTGCCATCATTCTTATCCATTGTTTCTCTTCATTCTCAGACAGTCAGCAGACAAGAGATTAGGGCTGAAGCACTGATGCTGAAAGAAACAGAAGCTTCAGAGAATCACATAAAAAATCTGTGCTGAGGAGCTGGGGGGTATTCTTGTCTGACTGCAATATCTTTACACCCTGCAGTCCCCAATGCCAATAAACAATGATGCTCGATAAGAGTGGTAACGATTAGTCTGACTAATGATGAACAGACATCTCTGGATGCCCATACTGCACAAACCTAAAGTATTCCAGGTGTTCGTTAAGGGTTAAGAAGACACTAAAATGAATATATATTTAAATTGTAACTTCGTGGTGGCTTTTCATTTGATTTTGCTTGTATTAATTTAAGAGTGCCTGTCTTTGAAGTTAGTCTAAAAGTTTTCAGAAAGAAGAAAAAGTCATAAATCTTTCCACCTCTCTTCCTTTGTGAAAACTCCAAAGTGGGTTTTCATTGGGTTTTTGATAAGGATTTAAAAAAAAAACTTTGGTGGTTTTACACCACCTACAGAAAATTGAACTTGATTTGATTAAGATCCATCTTTTCCTTCTCCAGCAAATGAAGAGAAGTGTCTTAAAGTGCTTCTCATGCTTTTGTGTTTTCAAGACTCTTAACATTCGAGCAAATAGAATAGAAACTACTTCACCCACCACATAAAGCCTAAAAGTCAAACTGAAGAGGGGGGAAAAGCTTTCATGTATTAATATTATTTTGTGCACAGATGTTCTTTTCATTTACGTCTAAAGCTACGATGTATCTGAGCATTAGCATTTGCATTAGAGAATAAATTTGCATGGTCGTGTTTGATTGTGTGCTGTGGAGTCTTGCGGTTTTACCCTGTTTCAGCGTGTAGAAATGGGGCAGACTTTAAAAACAGCTCAACAACTAATTCAACCTTTGATTTGACTCTGTTGGTGATCGAGTGAACTCACGGGCTGCAGGTCGTTCATGCTGATCGGAAGCTCTCTCAGAGTCAACAACAGGTCGAGCTGTGTGCTCAGGTAGGGGATGTTGCACATCTGTAGTAGAGAAAAGATGTAAGGGTAATGAGCTGTGTATATACAGAAGAGAGCGCAATTATCACATCATCAAACAGCCTATTTCCATTTGATTATTCTGAATTTTCTAAAAAGCAGAGCTGCTGGGAGATGCTACAGGGAGATACAGTCACCGGATGGCTGCGGCATGTTCTCAGACTTAAGATTACCGCAGGCGAAAGCAGAGAGCTGCCGGCCTGTCGACAGGCTGATTTAACAGAGAAACTGAAGGCTTGACACTTTGAAACGATTGGCTGAGCTGCCTAGTCGACCTTTGTGTCTGCGCTAACCTCTAATAAATCACTCCTCATTGTCAGACTGGCTCGCTTATGTTCAGGTACCATCTCCCAAAAGCCAAAGGGCACCTGGTCTGATGGACAGTTAAGGATAGGTATCAGGATAAGTATTAAAAATCTATACCATGTAATAATTTCCCTTTTTTTTTTAGCATCCCAGAATGTGTCATCCTCCACATGTGAAAGCACTGGGCTCGATATCATTTCACACTTTCTGTCACATTTCAAATGCAAGGTTAATGGTTACAGGGATTCTATGTTAAGCTAATACTGTTATAATTTCATCCTCCTGGGCTAAAAAAGATGTTCACTTCTTTGTCACTGTTTAAAGCAGTCACATTCGCAGGTATTTTGATAACATTTTCCATGATGCATAACCTGAAATTCTCATGTTCACCAGTCCTGAGATATAAAAATGAATACATTACATCATTTCTGCTGTGAGACGGCACACTTAAGTTTTGTGAAAATAACCATCTTTCATACATGCTGCAGATAAAACCTCATATACAGTGTAGTGGAAGACAGGCTGCTACATATAAAAGTATAACAACACAGACACCATGAGTAGGATTTGATTTATTTTAAGAAAAATACCTATGCTCCATCCCTAATATATTTTTCCTCAATAGAAAATATGTTTCGAGGGTGCCACTCTTATGTCCGCAAACATCCTGAGAGGGAAGTGATTACTCAGAGCTGTAAGGCAGATAACCAGACCACTTCCAACTGTCAACAGGGAAGACAAGACTCTGCAGCTATGCAAGCTGCTCTATAAGGCTGTATTTACAGCAAGGGAATGTTTACTGGGCACCCATACTGTAGGTACAAGTGAAGAAGCACAGGAAAGGAAGGAAGTAAAATATTTGCATTTAGGAGGGACCTAGAACTAAAATATCATGTGAGGATATATCTTTTACCTTATACATACTGTACCCACAGTTTTTGCCTTGTTATGTCCTTTCATAACTCCCATGGCATAAAAGGTTGTCAGATTACATGTGACTCTTGCACTTTATATTTAAAACTGATTTTTAATTCACCTTATTATACAATGCAGCTACACTAACTTTACAATGAAAAGGGAGTAAACAATCTATCTGAGTAACTCTATAGAGGAACTAAAGGAAAATTAGTTGTAGAGTTACAGAACTTCATTAACTCATTAGAAATTAACAAAGTCCTTCTAGAAGAAGCCATCTTGAGGCACTTTGACACAACTAGGCAGTTATTTGAAGCTATATGTAAATCAACTTTAATGTCAGTGATCAGTGGGATATAAAAACTGCACTTGTATAATCTAAATCTGATTTAAAAATAAAAACTTAAAAGGCTTGCTAAGTTTGCCCTAAAATAATTTTTTAAAAAGCTATTTTCCCCTTAGTATTTTTCTACCACCACCTTTGCTGTTACAGAATTCTCCTGTACATTTTAAGTGCCTTGTCTCTCTCTGATATTGTTTCTGGCCTTAATGGATGCATGGACAGCTTGTGTATTAAGTGCTGCAGGAAGGAGACATCAAACCCTAAAATAAGTTAGCATTTTACACTTCCAGTTCCTTTTCTCTCAAAGTCAGTGGGTTCTTTAGATGCCTGATATAAGGTCTGGGGGTAACACGAGTTTTAGACATTTCCATGTTTCGTTCTATGACATTAAAAATGTTAACTCTGAAGCTGTTAGCGGTACCAAAAGAGCAGTTTGGCTAAATTAGTCTACAGACGTTTTTAGGGACATTCAATGCCATCATACCCAACACAGAAGTTTAGGAGTGGTGATGTTGAAGTCATGTGGTATATAGTTCATTTATATCCCTAATATTAGTGTTTTAATGGTGTAGTGGTTAACACATTCGCTTTATGGGCTCAACATGGTTCTCCACTGGCAGTGCAAACTGTAGGGAGCTACAGACAGCCTGTCTCCCTACAGAGAGCATCTGTTGCCAGAGGAAGGCAGTGTATGTGGTACAACTGGTCTGCGGGCGACTCTTGCTTGTGCTGTTGTTGGTCCATCAGCCAGCCACGGAGAAGTTAATAATAATAATAATTATTATAATAACTTTATTTGTATAGCACTTTTTAAAACACACAGTTACAAAGTGTTTCACAGTTTGGATAAAATCACACATTAAAGATAAGTGTACATGTTCAAACATGCAAACACAGTCAAACACACGGTCTTACATTCATTCCTGCATACACACTTCCATATACACGTTAAGTCATAATATATATATATATATATATATATATGTGCTGAAGTGAAACCAACTGTTAAAAATAATGAAAAGTCTCCACTGCAGCTACTGTCTGTGCTTTTCATACTGTATTTTTGATCTTTGATGTTTTTTGTGCTTCTCCAGTTCCTGGTGAACTCTGGAAAAGGAGAAGCATGTCGCTCCCTTCCCCTTTTCCGGCCCACTTGTCAACCAATCAGCATTCGACCTACGCACAGCTGAGCTACGCGCTGTTGGGGTTTTGAAGGACTGCACGGGAGCATGTTTGCGTAGGTTGAAATCCCCTCTGCTCTCCGTAGGTAAATACCTACATAAACGGACACAACCGCGGTACCATAAAACAAGCATTGCACACAAAAGATCCCCAGTTTAAGACCCGGAGGACAAACCAACCCAGCCTCAGAGGTCACAAGCAAGTGTACCCCTAGTGCTGGTCCCAAACCCGGATAGATGGCAGGGTTGCATCAAGAAGGACATCTGGTGTAAAATCTGTCTCAAATCAAACATGCAGATCTATCCACTGTGGCATCCCCTTGGCAAATGAGAGAGCAGCTGAAAAAACATGCAAGTATCAAAAAAATCTTTCCCACAGAGCTTATTTTCTGCATTAATACAAAAGCCTGTGGAAAAATGTCACACTTTTTTTGTCAAGGGAACGAAGGCGATGCCAACTTCCGGGTTCATGTACAAAAATGTGTCATCCCTGCAGCAGCCTGTTCCTCTGTTTAAAATGCCATTAAGAAATGGCAGCTAAAGCAGACAGTAGATGTCAATACATGACTGGGAACAATAAAACTCAGGTAAAACAATTCAATTACAGCAAAGGAGCAGCAGGACAGACATGCTGACACAAGAGTGGTAGTGCACTCTTTCACAGTGCAGCATTGATGAACAAACTTGTGTATGGAAGAGTTTTCAGGAGGAAATCTTAGGAAATTACTTACACAGTAATCACAAGACTCAATGCCTGAAGTAGAAGTGAAGTTAGAATTTAGTTTTTCTTGGCCACACCAAAGGTATGTTTACAGAAAAAGAAAACTAAGCATTATTTGATGGGGGAAAAAATGTCAGCTGTTAAATATGGGGGTAGAAATTCTGCTTTGGGGAGCCAGTGGCATAGGAAGTAATGCAGGGATAAAGGGAAGAATAGATTTCACTAAATACCAGCACATTCTGAATGCAAATGTCCTGCAGTCACTCAAGACACTACATGCCTCAAAATCTTACAAACTGCTAATCCGTCATAAGCTATTCAAAAAAAGGCAAGAAGAATTTCTAATTCCACTAAAGAAAGATTCTTGACTGGCTACAAAAGGTGACTGTTGTATATGACAAAATTACTGATGTTTTTTAAGTTTCAGAGATAAAATAACAAACAGTACAGTGACATTTAATGAAAATTCCATTTTAATGTCTGCTTGCTGCAGGGGTTGAATTTCTTTTCACTTCAGAAATCAACAAATTGAGCAAATTAGCTCAGGGGTGCCCAAACTGTCGCTTCCAGCTGTACCCAATAAATAGTTTTATTGATACTCCGTAAACAGAGGATAATTAAACAGTTGCTTGAAGGCTCCAACACAATGTTCAGTTACCAAATGCAATAAAGCACCAATACACCACCCATGTTGTAGCACGACTACAAGATGTGGTCCAGAAGCGTGATTATTGAATATCCTATATGTCACATGAAAAACATACTTGACTCAAAGTAATGAAGTTAGAAATTGTGATGCTTTATGAAGAATGTGTCAGCACTTTCATTTTCAATAATTTAATGGGTTTTAGGGGGAGAATGTGTGGAATGAATAAAACTTACAGAACATTAGTTGCTGGCATTTCACTTTGAATACCTGTTTTAGCTGACAGCAATAAAGAGGACTGATTATGTTGTCTATTTAGTAGAATCCAGTCTGTCTGCATTCTGCTGGAGGTTTGTGCCTTCAGAAGTATAATGAGGCTTACATAGGTGTTGCCACTCAGCCCAGGCTTGCATTCAAAATCCCATATAAAAACACTGTCAAATATTCCTGTGTGGCAGTGTGGGCTGTTCTGGCTGTTCATCTGTTAACCCTGCAGCAACCTTGAGCCATACACCATATCACTGCCAGGCTTGCTGGAAAGTGATAACCAGATGAAGCCTGTTATGACAGCCACAGTGTGTGACTGCGAAGGCAGGTGATTCAACAAGTTCTCCTGAAGAAAGTGCCAAATGAGCATGCGCTAGATTCTGCTTGAATCATGGGATCTGAAATTTGTTATCTAAGTTCTTGTAATCATATTTCTACTAGGGTGGAACTTTAGTGCAGTGGTCAGCACTGTTATGTCATGAAGGAATATTCAGGTTTTCACCCTGCTGACCTTTTTTGTGTGGAGTTTGCAAGTTCTTACCATGCCTGTGTGGGTTTTCTTCAGGTGCAGCCTAAAGACATTCATGTTAGGCCTCAGTCACACAGACCTAGAGACCAGTTGGCAACCCCCTAGCAACCTCCAGTCACTAGGGAAAAATGTGTATTCCCTGACTGGTTGGTGAGTGGTTGCTGGAGGTTGCTGTCTGTCACCGGGTGAAATCAGTTGCAAAGAGGGTGCTGCACCAAAAACTTCCTTGTGATTGCTGTGGTCTTTGAAGGAGAACATTCTCTGTTTCTGTTTTGCGTTGCAGTTTTCATTTTCACTGGTGAGTAGTTTGTGAGTGTTTGCATACAAGTCAGCATCTTCCATGCAAACTATTGGTGACAACCGTAATCTGCTAGCGACCAAAGCAATCACAAGGAGGTTTCCGGTGCAGCACTGTATACCTGTTTGCCACCAATTTCACGCTAGCAACAGCCAGCAACCACCCACAGACTGATCACAGAATACACATTTTTCCCATGATTTCCAGATAGTTGCTGACTGGTTTAGGTTAAGTGGTGATTCTAAAACGGACGTAGGGGCGAATGTAAGTGTAAGTGGTTTTCCGTCTCTCTGCATCAGTCTGTAATGAACCGGCAACCCAATAGCCAACCACCTCCCGAGTCTGACAAAAAGGGGTTCTAGTACCTCTAGGGAGTACAGCAAAGGTCATGCATTAAAGGTTTATTTAGTATGTTAATTTAAAAATATTTGTCATGTATAATTCCTAAAGTAATCATCTATAATTAGTTCAATGAAACACAAACTTGAAAACAAGTGCAATAACCTACATTTTATATTCAACTCAATTCCTGTTTTTGATGCAGTCGTTTGCTACCCTTTTCTGTTCCCTGTGAGTGGAAAGCCAGTTTCAGATATTTAACCAAAGGCAAGAAATCAAGAAAACCAGAATTGTGGTTGAAACATTACAGCTGAAAACACAGAGAAAGAAGTAATCCACATATTTGTGTGTGTGAGGCCTCCTTTTTTTTGAAAATCGGATCTAAACAAAGAAATGAAACAGACTGTGCCTCAAAAAGAGTTTGATCACTGCAGTCTCCCTGCCAGTGAAAATGAAGAAGACCTTCAGTGAAGCACAAGCCCATGTTTCTCATTTAATTTTAAATGCAGCTTACAAAATAAGACGGTGTTCAATGCGACTACAATGCCATCTTAGTGTCACTGCATATCAAAAAACTGGTTTGCAATGAATTTGTACATTTGAAATATAATGTTTGTATTTTTCAGTTACAAGTTTGAAGTTTAATATATCAGACACTGACAGTGCAGTGCTATGTTGTCCACTTTGTATTCTTTTTTTCTACCAAAAAAATGTTTCCTTTGGTCAGAAGTTTGAGAACTACTGATCTAACTAATGGTATAGTTACATATTTTAATTTTATATGGAACCAGAAAACTGTACCTCCATCATGTACTGGTCCACAATATGCAGTTCTGTTACAGGTCCTTTGTGAGATTTGTACATTTCCACATCTTCCATGGTGGGGACGTACCTTAAAAATAAAAATATATATACATAGATTACTGTTCTTTTTACATACAGATGCTACTTCCTGAAAATGAATACCTGAATATTAATACCTGAAAATTAATGAACACACTTCCTTGCCAAAGGTGGAACAGTTTTGGGGTGCATCACTGTCTTTCTATTTTTTCCTCTTCGTCCTCTGAGGCTCAGTTCTGAAAAGGTGATTTCATACTCTTTTGAGCTTTAATCAATCACTTGTTGGATTGTTTGGTCTCTGTCAGTCCAGTCTAATCAAACCACTCACATAGTCCTGATAACACAGATTAGCTGAGTCTTTTGTGTTTAATTTGTAATCAGTAATACCTAAGGATATTCTTAAAATTTGATGCTTATTTAGTCATTAATATTTATGTAGTGGAGAAAAACTGTATTTAAGGTTTTCAAGAGCTGTAATGGTCTGGGTCCTTCAATTTTATGTGAATTTGCCAATCAGCCTTTTCTTTCCTGTGTGGTTGCAAGACAGCTTCCAACTGATTTGAGAGACTTACTGCAACATCCTGTAGAAATCTGTTGCTGTTGGAAAAACAAGAGCACCAACGTGATATTTGATTTCTTTTCTATTTATGTTTTTACTCTTACTCTTTGCCCCTGGGCCTGTATGCCATATGTCATATGAGATGTCTATGTTCATTTCCTTTTTTGATATTTGCCCGTATGTCTTGTGTGTGTGTGTTTGTGTGTGTTGTCCTCTGGGACAGTTAGTCTTGTCAGGCTTTTATGCCTCTGTTCTTTAATCAGTTTACACATCTTCCTCTGTTGTACATTCTTGTATGTGATTTGATGTTTGGTTTGTTTGTTTTTTGTGTGCCTTGTGTCTTTTAGTCATAATGTGTTCAGGGACTGGAGATAAAAAATAAGATATGTTGCTAAATCTGACAGGCAAGTGTAATTAATGAAGAGTAAGTCAATTTATTTGGTAATTTGTTCATTGTCCAAGGTCAATAAAGCTTCAAAAATTGATTTTTCTGGCCTCCAACAGCAAGCAGAAATTATATATAAAGAGAGAATAGGCAGATTTTTTTTATTAAATTGATATGGTACTATTGTCAACAAATATGCCCTTATTTACATATCTTCCACATATGGAGCTACAATATGTCCACCTCATGCATGTACGGTACCCTCAACAATGGTGAGAGTAGTGACAATTAACCAAACAAGTAAAGCTGCAGGCCTGGAAACCAAAGAAATAAGTGTGAAAGAATCTAATGAACTTGATATAGCTGAAGGGAACTGCAGAGGTTATAGTTACAGTATTAAGAATAAACATAAAAATCATGAAACATGAAAAAAAAAAACTTTAAATCAAGAATGAAGGAAAGCTTGGCAACAATCACAAGTAGAAATTTTCCTTCCAGAACTGATATCTTTTTCTGTGCCACAGTGAATATTTTATTGCTAAGGGGAAAAAGCACCCATCCTCAAACAGTCTGCTGTATGTGGAGTTATGAATTTAATTTCTACTGGTTAACGACATTCAGTCTGCCGTACATTTTGATGGTTTTGTTTTTGATGAATATGCACCTCTTTTGCTTTTATTTTCACAGTGTGTGAAATACATAGAGACTTGGCCACCTTGATTAAGACCCTTTAAACCAGAGAATTACTTTAACTTTTTACTCTTTTAAAAAGATTCATTTTTGCTTGTGTGTTATGTCATGTCAAAAGGTAAAAACACATAAAATGCAGCTGTCCTAAATATCAGTCCTTTTTTATGCAGCGGGCAAAAAAACCATACATTTAGACCTTTAGATTGACTTTAAAAATTTCTGTTACAGTTGGAGATTATTTTCTTTTTTTGTCATATGTACTTCTCCATTTTGACCTTTGTCCCCATATGTCATTACATGTTCCCTTGCTTTTCCCCATGAAGTAACTGATTTCCAGTGGCCTGGGGAAAGGCGAGTGATTAAAAGCCAAGTAGCGCTGATGGTCCTCGTCAGCTTGTATAAAGCAGCGAGACATTGATGGGAAGAGCCATTTACTCACTTGCACTGAATTTGAACCTCTCTTGTCTTAAATTGGACTTCCTACTTCTGTCATTCCTCTGCGTTCTGACCTCAAACCATAGACATTTGCTTCTTCACGAGTCTGCCTATGTGCCACTGGAGTAGCACCGGTCATCAATATTGCAGCACCTGTTGGGAGTGGTTCTTTCAAGATTGTATTCCTCAGGACGACGCCACCACGCATTAAAATATATATTACGTTTTCATAGAATAAATAAAATCCTCCACACAGTGCATTAGATCAGTTTTGCCTTCCAGGAGGTCAGCATTCAGAGTCACTGAGTAAACTGCAGGTAAGAATCATGAAGCATTTTACCCACTTGCTGTGTTTTATTCCTGAGGGTATGTCAATAGTTTCCATCTCTGCAAATAACCCGAAATAAAACTTTTATTAGTGAGCTGCTCTAGTAAAAGGTTCTGGCATCTGCTCTTTAGTATTAAAACACAGTGAATTCTGCTGTGCAAACGGTGTGTCTTCCTCACATGAATTGGCAGTGGTTTCCCCTGTTTCAGATTGTCCTGGCAGTAACATGGACTCATATCCCTGTTGATGATTTGCTTAGCAGCTAGTTTCCAAAGGCTTTACCTCTGCCAATTAAAACACACATCAACCGCCCACGGACTTGGGCACAAAAAAGTCGTTCACCTCTCAGCTTCACTTGTGACACTATAAGGAATGAATACAAATCAGCATTATTTTGGCACCAAGTCATACCTCCTCAGAGAGGTGATGTGCTCATCAGACAGGCCTCCATCTTTCTCATTAATGATGAACAGTTTGTCCTTCAGCTCTCCTGGTTGCACCAGAAAACGTTTGAGGAAAATGTCTAGGAGAACAATAGATTAGAAAAAGTCAACACACTCAATGGTACATGAAAGCTTTTCTCTTGACAGATAGTCCTCTTATCCTGCGATGAAATGACTCAAAAAGCATTCTGAAGACAAAGGGTCCTTTGCTTAATTACTTTCTTCCAAATGCCTAAGGGAAATGCACAAATTTGCATTCTATCAAGTCAAAGCTGATGTGATTTTTTAATTTTTTTTTTTTGTTTTTTTTTTGTTTTATAGGAAATGCCTCTGTATAATTCAGTAGCTAGGGGAAGACTTCATTATGAACATCCGAGTTTCAGACATGTATGTAATATGCATAGCAAATTCTATAAAACAGTCACTTAAGCCAGTCAGAGACTCAGACATTGATTTGGCAAAACCATCTCCAGTTGTATTTCTTTACATTGTGAGGCTAAGTGACTGAAAGCCTTCATTCTGAATGCTGATAATACTGTGTAAGACATGTCAAAGGAAGAGTTTGATAGTGTCAGGGAAAATTATTCACTTTCTCTCAAAATTAGAAAAGGTCGATACCACTCTCATGCTTGTCTGCTGGTGTATGAAACTATAGCAGCAGTTTATTTTAGCATTATAACTTGTTCCAAATATATATACACCTGC
Source organism: Paratilapia polleni (assembly GCA_015106735.1). Classification (NCBI taxonomy): domain Eukaryota; kingdom Metazoa; phylum Chordata; class Actinopteri; order Cichliformes; family Cichlidae; genus Paratilapia; species Paratilapia polleni. Next base: position 16,128 of record VUQI01006506.1, read on the forward strand.
ACCTAAAAAGCTCATTTGTTGATAGATTTTACAGTTTTTGTTTAATACTTTTAAAAAAAGAGTAAAGCAGTCATTCTTAAGCCAATAATTTTTTATCTGATTATTTTTCAAAATAAGCGAGCCCCAGAGATGCTGGTAAGTACATTTTGATATCTCTGGAGAGAGCCAGGCTAGCTATTCACCTGTTTCCAGTATGCCTCTGTAAGCTAGCAGTTAAACAGACAGACATATGGTGCAAGGGGTGTCAATCTTATGTAACTCCACACAACTGTCCATAAAGGGTGACTTTCAACATTTGCACTTCGAAGTAGTAGTTGAACTGCTGAATCCCGACCATCAAACTGATTAAAAATGGGCTCATCATGTTAAATGAGGAGCACTGAGGTACAAAGCTGTAATCATCACGTCTCTAAATCCTTGACATTAAAGACTTGAGACAGTAATTCCCTTACCAGGACCAACAGAGGACGAATCATAACATCAAATATCCAAAACAATTTTGAGGCACTACTAGTCTCCTCGTGAGTAAGGGTTAGGCTGTCTCATCTAGCCCAAAACACACACACAAACACACACACAAGTGCAAATTAAGCCCTTTGTTGGCTGGCACTCAGACAAACTGGGCAATGCCCTGGCAAATTAGAGTATGGAGATGGAGAGTGTATCCCATCGGGCGCAGGAAGCCACAGGTGTACTTTTAATTAGGAGTGCGACATTTTCAGTCATTAAATAGGCAGCATGCAGTGGGGCTCTCAAGGTAAATAACCATATGAGTCGGACACACAATCTAAACAGAACTGCACTTTGATCATACAAATCCACAATGGATCTCATCTAATTATGGAACTGTATACCTCTATTACTTTACTTCAGTACAATTTTGAGGTACTTTGAGTATTTCCATTTAATGCTCCTTTCTGCTTCTACTCTATTACATTTCAAAGCATAATATTGTACTTTTTACTTGTCTTCTATTATCTGACAATTATACCAAAATTAATATTATTTTTTAAACAAATATTCAGTTCAAATGTGAAAAAACTGAACCCAAATGTGTTCATAAGAAAGTTGTTTTAGTATTATTATTATTATTATTATTATTTCATCTGACAATCCTTTAAATAAATTAATGCTTAGGCTGGACAAAAAATACATACTGTATAAAAAAAATACAGTAACTAGCACTGTATTAATCACACTGTAATTTATGTTTTTGGTGTATTACTTTGAATACTTTAATAAATGTCATACTTTTGCTTGCAATGGAGTACTTTTACTTAAGTAAAGCATGCAAATACATCTTTCATTACTGATCTCATCAAAAGCGACACTTGACTTTGGGCATAAACCATTCTGTGTGATAACATTTAATTTCCTCAGAATCTTTTATAATTTATTTAAACACTGCAGTGGCATGCAGAGAAGAGTCATGGCCATTAGTGTTACAGAAACTCCTGATACACATTCACAGACAAACCTTGTATCTCTGTCTTTCATCTGCTCTAAAGGTTTTTTTCTAAAGAATGCAATAAAAAAAATCAATATGAGCTGCAATCTTGCTGTGAAGGGTCTACTGAATTCCTGTAGAGTACTTAAATACTATGCGTAAGTACATGGATCAATGCAGCATTGTTCTATGCATGCCTGATGCAACTGATGTTCTTGCTTGCCCATAAGGATCAAGCTGATTACCATATTAAACCCCTCAAAAACCACAAAACAATAGTAACACAACCACCTGCTCAAGCTGTCTAATTCCATCTGCCTCAGTGTGTAACAGCAAACAACATGCTGTTTTTAAAGACGCTGTGGATACAATAAGGGTGCCAATGTATGTCTGATGCTAATTATCACTTCTGAGTTTGTTAATTAATTATTGATCACATATCTGTGATGTTATCTTTTTGAGGTGGAGTCTCACTGTCTACCGAGGTGTTTCTGGCTTTGTCAAAAGAATGTGAGATTTTGCATGCATACTGGCTCCCAGTGTAATGGGATCAGATGAATAAATAGCGTGGCAAAGAATGAGATATGAGATGAATAAACAGCATGAATTTAGGCAGGTTTTGGTGATAAACATGCAAACAAGAGTGGGGGGAGGGAGGGGGGTGAGTGCTTATGTGTGCGTGTGTGTGGTGAGGGGTGGGGGAGGTGCTAAGGGATAGAGAGAGGCAGAAAGAAAGAGAAGTCTGATTACCAAATTACTCATTTTTTTACATATCTGGCTGGAGACCGTGTGTTTTTAAACAGGCAGAAATCACCTCTGGACAAAGTCTGCTTTAAATTACAAAAACAGAACTCATTGTTTAAAACTTGCCTCAAAGTCAGATACAAAATGCAGCAGTGCAGCAAAGTTAATCAACCATTACTTCTCAACTTGCACTTACTTTAGTATTAGCATTTTATGTTACTCATATTCCATTGCAGTTCTGATGTAAGGCTTATACAACATAAGAATTTAAATGCAGTGATATAGATGCAAAGAGTCAAAATTAGCTTCACTATGACCCACTGCAATCATAAAATACTATATATGGACGAGCTGCAACCTCCAGCATGGAGAAATAAATCCAAAGTGAAGTGATAAAACTGCACCCAACGTTACAGTTTAGTACCTACGTAAAACACATTTATTCTCAAATTTCCTCATATTTGTCAACTGCATGCTGGTTAATATTTTTTTTTTTGTTTGTTTTGTTTTGTTTTTTTGTAAGTCACCTTTGCATGATTTGGGGTGTGGCTGCTTTGAGGTACAGGTAACAGGAACCTGTACCTGTACCTGGAACTGCTCATTGATGCAAATATCTAATCAGAATGGGGACGAAAGGTGATTTAAGTGATTTTCAATATTGCATGGTTGTTGGTGGCAGACAGGATGGTCTGAGTATTTCAGAAACTGGTGGTTGGATTTTCCCCGTATAACCATCTCTAGGGTTTACAGAGAATGGTTGAAAAAGAGAAAATAGTCAGTGAGCAGCAGTTCCCTGGGCTAAAATGCCTTGTTGATGTCAGAGGTCAGAGGAGAATGGCTAGACTGCTTCCAGCTGATAGGAAGGCAACATTAACTCAAATAACCACTCATTACAACCAAGGTATGCAGAACAGCATCTCTGAACACACAACAGATTGAACCTTGAAGCAGATGGGCTACAGCAGCAGAACACGATACTGGGTGCCACTCCTGTCAGCTAAGAACAGGAAACTGAGGCTACAGTTCACAAAGGCTTACCAAAATTGGACAATAGAAGATTAGAAAAACCTTTCCTGGTCTGATGAGTCTCAATTTCTGCTGCAACATTCAGATGGTAGGGTCAGAATTTGGTGTAAACAACCTGAAAGCATGGATCCATCCTGCCTTGTATCAACGGTTCAGGCAGCTGGTGGTGTAATGGTGTGGGGGATATTTTCTTGGCACACTTTGGTCCACTTAGTATCAACTGAACATTGTTTAACCGCCCATTTATAACCACAGTGTACCCATCTTCTGACGACTGCTTCCAGCACGACAACACACCATATCACAAAGCTCAAATGCTCAAATCATCTCAAACTGGTTTCTTGAACATAACAATAAGTTCACTGTACTCAAATGGCCTCCACAGTCACCAGATCTCAATCCAATAGAGCATCTTTGGGATGTGGTGGAACAGATTTGCATCATGAATGTGCAGTCAACAAATCTGCTGCAACTGTGCGATGCGATCATATCAATATGGACCAAAATCTGAGAAATGTTTCTCAGAACTGCAGCAGTTCTGAAGACAAAAAGAGGTCCAACCTGGTATTAGCCAGGTGTACCTAATAAAGTGACCAGTGAGGGTATTTACTGAACTGGACCTCTCAGCTGTGTTTGCGGTGATGGTGTTGGGCATCTCTGCTTAAGAAAATAGAGGAATGGAGGGATGGATAGCTGGATGGTTTCTTAGCACTAATTAGCAGGTATCTGTGTCTGTGCAATGCACCCATATAGTCTATGAATGCATCTTACTGACCGAATCAGTTTGCTAGTATTAGCATTTCACTCTCCTGTCTAAATATCCTAGCTGCTGGTGACAGCCTTAAGTCAAGGCATCACAAACCAGTGGGTGACATCATGGTGGCTACATCCATCTTTTAGATACAGTCTTTGTTTACACATTGATGCATCAATAACTATAATCTATACTATACTATACTACTACTACTACTATACTACTACTATAATAAACACACACGTGCAACCAGTACTCTTTTCTGAATGTATACTTAACATTTTTACTTAAGTGGCATACTCAATTCAGGAATTACCTTGAACGTTGTTTTCTGTAGTAAAAATGTCACTTTCAATATTGGTATTAATAGGACCAAAGAAATAGAAACACCAAGACAGACCGTTTCCCTTGTTCTTCATATGTCTACATTTTTCTAAAGCTTGCAGTAGAAATGTAGCATGGCCTCGAGTTGCCTGCAGGCGCTCATCTCTCAGCTCCTGCGCCTGACAGAATCAAAGTTTCCAGGTCAGGGAGGAGCCCAATCTGGGGTATTCTGTATCAAGGCAGGAAATCACTGCCGTTGTCGCTCAGATCCCCTATCCATATTTTATGAATATGTGAACTCTAATTATGTTGCCAGTCTGCACATTCATGCTGATTCCATTTAGCAGCCCACCACCACATCTGTATTGCTTCACAGTAACTGTGCTACTTGGAGGACCTGTGAGAGGAAGCTTCTGAAATGTTCTCCCCTGGCATGGCTCTTGAAATATACAAGCCACATACACTCAGTTAATCAAAAGTGAAAAGCCATTAGATGAGAAATAGAATATGTTCCACTCCACAATTGCTCTGCAGATTCCATGGTCAGTTATGTCACTGCTGGATTGGTGACACACTGCCCCCTGCAGACACAAACACAGATGGCATATCTGCTTTACAGCAAATGTGACTCAACCATTTTTTGAAAAGAGACCACCTGCAGCATTTTAAGACCTAAAACAGTTGTCAGGTCAGCTTTCTCTTAACTGGGCATAAAATCAAATTTATGAAAATTCAAAAGAGATCCTGACAATACCACTGCTTCTGCAGACATGCTGCTCTTTCTGTGTAGTGCTTCCCTCTGGTGGTTGTGTAAACACACTTTCTAATTTCTAATTCACTGGAGAAATAAGCTCCTTTATTTGACTTAATCCGGAAGAATGGCTTTTCATTACAGCATGGAAATTATACTTATTATTTTGCTGAGGAAATCTAATCTTCTTCCTGAAATGCTGAAAATTATGTTTCAGTTGACAATATTTAAGAGCAACTTCACGTCAAAAGTCACAAACATATTTATTGTACTCACTGAAGTTGTGTGCAATCTTCTGGTTGAGCATAATATGCTGGGTATTACTCGGCTCAACGGCACCAAATGTCCCAAGATCTTTACCGGCAAATTGCTTGTGCAAGAGTGATGTGTCAATTTCAACCCTCCCTGTGTGTTCCTGTATCCAAAACGATTTTGCAATCTGCCAACAAACAAATTAATTCAGTACTGAGACAACTTAATTTTATGAGGAAATCAATGTTAATATTACAAAAGAACAACACTTGAAAAGAAAAAACTGACAGACAAAACAAAGAACAATTCACAACAATAAAGAAGAAAAAACAAGCTGAAACTGACCTTTCTGTTTTTGCAGAAACAATAAAACACGTCATTTAAATATGAAAGATTCACACTAATGGGGACCTTTGTAAGTGTTATACTTAGCTGTGAAAATAAGGTAATTCAATGACTTCTAATTAATGGAGTTATAAGCTGACAGTGTTACCTTGTCTGAGCCCATAAGATCCCAGTGGAAAGCCTTGGTGCGTGCTTTTATTGAATTTGTCTTCAATTTGAGGGGTAAAGGTGGGGGAGCCGGGATGCTTGGGGTTGAAGGCCCTTTCACGACTAAAGAGCCTGATTCATGGGTGGGAGACTCTGGGACTGTGGAAGGGGGTGTGAGGACAGCATGGCAAGGTGAGGGTGGAGGGGAGGTGGGTGATATTGGAGCAATAGCACAGGGAGAGGGTGGTGATGGGATGTGAGGATTGATCATTTCAGAATTCTTCCTGCGATGTTTAGGAACAGGTTTTGTATGATCAGCTGGTGGATGAGTTTGCTGAGCTGATAAATGATCACCACTCAGTGCTGGATCTGCATTTTTATTGTCAGCTGGAGGATAAGTGATACTGCCAGCACCAAATTCACCACTGGACTCAAGATCTGTATCGTTGTCCTCTGTGTCTTCGGGTATGCTCACATGTCGAAAGGTCTTTTGCGCCACAAACGTCTGTTCACTCTTGGACCTCCTCTTCCAGTCTGAACACAGTTTGTCAATTGCTTTGACCCAAGCATCCCGCTCCTTCTGCACAGTGCCAGGGGCAACTGTTTCATCTGGTACAGGCACCCTGAACCTGCAATAAATAAACAAAACTTAACTAACATTCATTATTAGATTACGTAAGCCTAGTAATTAACACTACGAGTCTGTATTTATGATATTATCACGCAAATGAAGATACATAACTGGTACAATAAAAATGAATACACTGCAAAAAAGACTTATGATTGACAATACCCACTTGTACAAGGCAGTTAATTAATTTGGCAATTTCGCCTGCTGTTATCTTAATAAAACTCACTTACTGGTACTCATTTTTGTGGGTGATTAGAGCGAAAGTGTCAGAGCCGTTAAGTTTCTGCACTCTGGTGTCACCGTCTGACAGGTGAATCACAGTGGAAATAGGCACCGAGGATGTCATCTCGCCATCTGTGGGGCCCTGCTGCCTCAATGGGACCAGTGTTAACTGGCCTGGGTGGAGCTCGGCCTCATATCTGGAGCAAAATGGACAAGAAGCAATGTTTAGTGTAAGCCTCAGCTACAATACCTGTATACTGTATGTACTAACTATGTTAACAGGTGTCTACTGTTTTTGCAGGTAGTAAAATCCATGCATTTTACTGTTTTATAATATATCTGACCACTACTGCCTTGTTAGGCTGATAGTCATTTATAACTGCCATAAGCAAACATATGCCAATATATCTGCATTTATTGGTCTCTTATTGTTTTTATTTTTGTTTGTTTGTTTGCTTGTTTAAAAAATAAATAAATATGATGCAACAAAAGCATCCTTGGACATTGAAATACCACGGTCAAGTCCATGTAATAAAATATTTAAATTAATTTTAAATACAACTTAATTCAAACTTAACAAACTCAAAATTAGCTTAGAATTAGTTTGTAAAATGACCTGAGGCTTACTGAAGGGGACCAATCATGCATTTCCTTATTTTCTTCCCTATATAGTTAGGTCCATATTTTTTGGACAATGACACATTTTTATACATAGTCCCCCATTTTCAGAGGTCCAAAGGTAATTGGACAATCATAATTTTAAATATAGGGATTATTTTTAACACTCAGATGAAAATCCTTTGCAGTCAGTGAGTGCCTGAATTCTAGAACCCATGGACATCACCAAATGCTGCTTTTCCTCCTTTGAGATACTCTGCTAGGCCTTTACTGCAGCCACCTATCAGCAGTCACATCATCAATAAACACTTGTGAACCAGTTCCACTGGCAGTCATACATGCCGATGCCATAACATTACCCCCATCATGTTTGACAGACGATGTAATGTGCTTCAGATCATGCGCTGTTTCTCTCCTTTTCCATACTTTTCTCTTCCCATCACTCTGGTACAAGTTAATCTTGGTTTCATCTGTCCAAAAAAAAATTTTCCAGATGTTTTCTGGCAAAGTCTAATCTGGCCTTCATGTTCTTGGTTTGCACCTTGTTGAGACTGAGGAGGTCACTCGGATGAGTGACGAGACGTTTCTCCCACAGAAAACGCTACGTCCAGATGAACAGAACCTACCTTCTGGGAGCACCTTGTTCTTAACATGCTGTATTTGCATTCATGGAGACGTCTCTTCAGTGTAGACTTTGACAACGATACACCAGCCTCCTCGGGACTGTTCTTGGCTTGGCTAGATATTGTGAAGGGGTTTTCTCAACCAAGGAAAGAATTCTGCAAACATCCATTTTGGTTGTCTCTTGTGGTCTTTCAGGTCTTTTGGTGTTGCTGAGCTGCCCAGATTGTTCATTTGGCCACCCCTGTGTTTGCTATATCTCTAAGTTTATTTTGGTTTTTCAGCCTAAAAATGGCCTCCTTCACTTGCATTCACATCTCCTTGGACCCCATATTGAGAGTTCCAGTGAAAAGCTACCAAATACAAGTTCAGCATTTGAAATCAACTCCAGGTCTTTTATCTGCTTAAGTAACAAGTGACCAGGCCTCACATGGTCATGAAACTGCTTCTCAGTCAATTGTCCAATTAAATTTGAGCCTCTGAAAATGGGGGACTATGTATAATTCCATGCAATTCCTAAACAGTGAATGCAATACCTTTGTGAAAAAAAATAAAAATAAAAAAAAGACTTGAATTAAAGCTGAAAGTCTGCATTTCAGTCGCATCTTGAATGTTTGATTTAAAATCCAATGTGGTAGACTACAGAGGCAAAATTATTTTTTTAAAAAAGGTGTCATTGTCCAAAAACATATGGACCTAACTGTATATACTTTTACAATGGCAGATGCACATATTAAAGATGGCCAAAGTTCTGAACAGTGAGTTCAGTGTATGTAGAAGTAATCCCTTTGGCTCCTGACTGCTCTAAACACTTGGTCAGGGCATATCCCTAATATGGTTATCTCAGCCACACAGCTGAGATAGCTGAGTAAACCAGCCTCACCCACCCACTGTTCAAACCTTCTGTTAATGAGGGGCAGCCAATCAGCTGGCTTAAAGGGAGGAAGGTCTAAAAGAGGAAGGAGCTAAAACTGCTTGTTTCAGGTACAGAGGGTTTATGTCAATACCCAGTATAAGATAAAAAAAGGATTATTTTAATCTGTGAATTGCTACACTAGCAGCTGACAAATATTACTGACAAATAATTTCTCATCACTAACAACACTGTAATTTTGCTGTGTAGCTGTTTTATGATAGACATGCTTCAGTAATAAGCACACATACATACTTCACCCATTTGAATGATGCCAAGCCCCCTCTGTGCAGTAACAACATCCCTTCTCGAATGCTCTGTGATCCCTGAGGTTGCTCATGGGTTTCTGCATTCTCTTCTTCAGGATCATCGTATATATTCCTATAAATTATCTTATTGACAAGCTGCATTATCTGCTCGAGAAGAAAGAATCATAAGAATAAAAAGAGTCCCAATGAAAGCATCAGTGAATGACATGAAGTGATAAAAAAGTAAAAGCAAGGTTGTTTTGCATGGTTTTATGTTTAGAGCTTTAATGTACCCAAACAGAGTCTAAATTCAATCAGCAATAATCACATCTCAGAAAAACAAGAAATTGCCTCTGTGAAACTTATCTTCACCTTATGTTTATCCTCCAGTGACGTAGCCTCCAATTCATAATCATGATGTCCTTTAAAGGCAATGGAGAACCTGGAACCCACTCCATCATCACAGCTCTTGACAACAGAGAAGGGAAGTTGCCGCTTGACGATTCCTTTCTCTATGCTGCACAGCATTTTGGTCCTGAAATCGATCTGGATGTTCACAGTGGGAGTGACGAAATGAGAGTATATGAGCACATTTATAGTGTGTACTTTGTGAAATTAAAACATTTATTACTGAATCCCTTTGGTGATTAGTCCACTTTCAGAAAGGCACCACCATCAGATCAAAAATCTAATTTGGTCATTATGCTTGTTTCATGAACAAATAAACAACTATTAAAATTCCCATCAGCCTATCTTGACTTTATGTTTAGTGCTAAATAGCAAATGTTAGCATGCTAACACACTAAATACCTAACCAGGACCTGGTCCGCTAATTTCAAGCTACAAATTTATTTATTTTTAGGGGGCATTTTCACCTTTATTTTTGACAGGAAAGGGGGAGAGAGCAGGGGAAACAACATGCAGGAAATGGCCCAGGGCAGAACCTGGGCCTCTGCAGTAGCCTTTTGGCATATGGGTTGCCTGCTCAACCAGTGAGCTATACCAGCATCCAACCTGCAAATTCTTTATTCTTGGAGTCTACGAGAGGAGCTTTGCATGTTTCAAAGTGTAAAATAATTCTTCTTTATCTTATATTGGGCCTTGGTGTAACCCCTCAGACCACCCGTCTGTCTGAAACTAGCCATTGCAGCCCTTCTTCTCTTTAAGGTCACCCTCACTTTAAGCCATATATCTTCTAAATGGGTGCCCCTCATAAACAGAAGGTTTCAACAGCACTTGGGTGGGGCACAGCCAGAGCACACAGCTGACCATGTTAAAGATATCCCCTCTCACCTCATACAGAGTCAAGAGCAAGGGAAAAAAATGTCTGAAAATGAGTGTTTAGAGGGGCCTGAAGGCTGAGCTCATGGCTCACAGGGATTACTTGTACATATTCTACCCTCATTATTTGAAACTTTGGTCATGATTAATATGAGATTTCACCACTGTAATGGTCTGTAAATACATTACAGAAAATAATGAAAAGTATTATAGGTTCACTTTAACATTGTGCAGCTCATTCCTGCTTCATATGTTAACCTTGTCATTAGTATGCAAGCCTTCAAAGCATCACTATGCGTAATAACAGCTTCAGAGAGCTGCAGGGCTTGTTTGTTTGTTTTAACTCACCTGAAAAACCCGTTTCTGCCACCTGTAGCGGCCATGCTTGTGAACACTAAAGTTGTACTGCGATTGCAGGTCCCATTTCTGCAACAGCAACCAAAATTTCATTTATTAACACTCAGAAGGAAACCACCACTTAGTAAAGACAGAGTGATATCACTACGTTGCAGTGTATTAAGGACACTGCATAATATATTACTGTTTCCTCCTAAACCTTCGAACAAGACCTACCTTCCACATTCCTTCATAAAAATAGTGCTGGGAAAATTTTGTTTGAACTGACCTAGCAGGCTGAGCAGCTTATTAACACAACCGTGTTTTTATTGAGCAGAAAAGGACACAGGGCTATAATTTTAAAAGACAGGTTTACTCCAGTATCAGATTTTTAAAGTATGCTATTCACAAAGCAAACGATGATAAAAAAATATCTTTAAACTGATTACGTGTCCGACTGGTGCTGTTTGTGCATTTAGTATATCTACAAGTAAATTACATTCTTTTATCTTTGTCTGTTGCATGGTGGTTATTTGTAAGGGCCTCTCGACTTTCACAGTGTGTAGCAATTCACCTGGTTACATCAGTAGCTTAGAGCCCAGTGGTAGTACTTTGAAGGCCATGGTTTTGATTCCTACATCGAATATTGTCTGTTGTTCCATCTATGAAGTTCCTATTTACACATCCAACATATACAAAGCAACAACCTGGCAACCTGGAAAACTGAAATGAAATTCACTAGTGACTCTTCTTTTTCCTTCATTTTGGTCACTGATGGAAATATCTGGCTCTTTAAATGCTACACACTCTACTACATCCACTAGTTACTTTGTTTATGAGTGCTGAGCAGGTAACATATAGACATAATACATTTATTTATGTTTACATAAAGAAGATATATCCACATATTTAGGATTTTTAAACTTTTTCAGTGAAAACAGCTGCAGGTCTCACTCCCAACTTGTGACATACAAATGCTTGGTCAGGACCCCTTTTCGCACTGGATATCCTGTAGCATAATTTTTGAAAATGCAAGGTTAATTTTGTAACTTGGACTGTGTTTCCTTAAACCTAATCAAATCCTAATCCACAAAATCCCATTTTAATGTTCTGGAGTCCTCAAAATTGAAAGCACACCCATGTAACACTCAGACTGAGATCACCATGAAAAACCTTCTAAAATATTCTGGAAACATAATTTTTTTTAAAAAGTTAGTAAAAATGAGAGTTACCTTCTCATCTTGGTTCTGCTGTTTCTGCAGCTGTTTCCTGTCTATACTTGCCTGCTTCAGAGCATCTTCGATTGATAACTCTCCACTCTTAACCTTGTTCAGGATGTCCAGTTGCATCTCATTGCTCAACTGAAAGCATAAGAATGTAAAAAGATGAATGTATTTTGGTACATTTTCTTTCCTTTTATGTCCACATTTCAGAGGTAGTCCCTGCTATGAAGCATTCTGTATGTGAATTATTTATTTCATACTTTCCAAAATATAAAGTGACAATACTGAAAAGCAACAAAAAAATAATTCATATCTCTGGATCACTTAAAGAGCTTTTCATGTTCTTCCTTTAAATATTACTACCATAAGGTACTTCACAGATACACTGCTTAAGTGTTCTTTTAGATTTTTGCATAAAGGTTAACGGGAGAGATGGCACTGATTTCTTTGTGTCACAGTATGAGTAATACCAACATCTTCCTGCCTGACATCACTGAAAAACATGTGTTGCAAACTAATCAGAATCAGTTTAAAATGGCCATTCCAAGAACATGCTATCATATTTCTGAGTAAATATGTTCTCCTGTGTGTGGGAAATTTCTAACAAGAGGGAAGTCAAGTTGAATTGAGGAAGTAAAAACACTACAGAGACACTCGTGTTCTTAAACAGAACTTTATCAGCTCTTGTTGTGGGCCTACACATCTGACGTTAATGAAAGCGAGAGGGCTATTCTCTGGAAGCAATAAGTACAGTTGTACAGTAAAGCTGTTGTTATTTAATGACTCATCTGCAGAAACACAAATTTTTAGAGCTTGACACTTCCCTAATTCATAAGCTGAAATCTTACCTGTGGCATGTCCCCAGTGTATTTATCCATCCTGGATGGAATGTCTTTTCTCTTTGATCCTAAACTTGGCATCCCAGCTGTTTCGATTATATACAAATACCCATGCAGTTTCTCAATTCAGGAAGCAGTTCTTCTTTTATTGCAAATATCGAGTCACAGTGTTTTGCCTTGTTTTGTTTGTCAAGCAGTACCTAAACAGAGATCTACTTGACTGACTAGGAAAACAGAAATGTGCTATGATTTGTATCATTCCTTCTACCACCGCCCTCTTTGAGTTCGGGTTACATTTTTTTTAGCTAAGGCATCAGGCTGTTTAGCCACACCCACAACAGCCAGTACAAAGGTTTTATCTGCAAAACAGCAAATATTTCAATTCAATTCAATTCAGTTTTATTTATATAGCACCAAATCACAACATTCGCCTCAAGGCGCTTTATATTTTAGGGTAAAGACCCTACAATATTAGACGGAAACCCCAACAGTCAGATGATCCCCTATGAGCAAGCACTTGGCAACAGTGGGAAGGAAAAACTCCCTTTTTAACAGGAAGAAACCTCCGGCAGAACCAGACTCAGGGAGGGGCAGCCATCTGCCGCGACCGGTTGGGGATGAGGGGAAACAGAAGAAAGTAGGAC
>VUQI01006512.1:8996-21404 GCA_015106735.1 Paratilapia polleni
GGGCCCCCCCTTAAAAAAAAAAAAAAAAAAAAAAAAAAGAAACTATGCTCCAATTTGCAATTCATACACATTGGGGGAAATGTTTAATTCCATGGCCGTTATTCAACTCAGTTCATTAATTAAAGAAAAAACGCTACCATTTTCTTCTCTGCTTTCCCGCCATCTTTTTGATGAGCTTTCTTCAGGAGTAATTGAGTCCGTTAATTAGACAGAATTAGGCTCTAATTATTCTAAAGGCCCAGTGCCGGGGGATAGAAGAAACCAAATGTGCCATATTTCACAGCCTTGCCACTCCAACTGCTCTCACTGAATCCCCTTTAACTCTCTTTGATGTCCCCTACACCGCCGGTTTCACAAGAAATGGATTAGATATCAGGCCTCTTAATTCTGCCGCTCTGCTCAACAGGAGAGCTCTTTTGACATTTGTGCTCACTTCTGCCTGATTTCAAGCCTGTGCTGCAGTAAATGCATTTCATTACAATGAGGTGTTTTATTTTCTCCAGCTCAGTCTTTATGTTATATTAAAAGGGACGGGCATCCGTCTTGTTTATGTCCTCCTTCAGCCTCTCAGTCAGTGGCAGTGCTTTGCCATATCACATTTTTATGGCCATACCTTTAAACGTTTCTTTGTCATGCTGAGTCTTGGGTTTAAACACAATGAATTAATCCTTTGCAGCAATGATTCAAAGGTAAGCTTTCTACGTGCATTACATATCACTGCTGGTGACTCTTTTAGCTTTGTTTTGTGTTTTGAAAGATTGAGATGCATGTGCAAATCACACACAAAAGCAAAAAAAGTCCGGGGTCTGCAGTTGACCTAATTGCATAACATAATATCTGTCTTAAAACATGTTCTTTCCTCTGATTTGTACAAAATCACACACCTCTGAGACCATCTCTGTATTCCTGGCCATGTCTGTTTTCGGGGAAGTCCAGAAACCATTAAATATCATCACATGAGTCTTACAGTCAGTCAGCCTTTGCTCATATGTAACTATTGATTTCCAATATCATAAATCGAAACATATTAGAGAAAAAAACAACAACACTGCAATAGTCCACTAAGTGCCCTCCTCCTTCCTCCCTTCCTCCTGTGTTAATATAAGCAATGCTTTATTAATGGTGTAATATTGTCTCCAGTTTGTACCCATTTACAGGCCACCAAAACAACCAGGGCACACAAACACACACACAGGAGCACCCCCCCCCCCTACACAGCTGCTCTGCCTGAGTCTCTCATGCAGATGTTGAATTGGACAGACCACCCTGAAGCGTTGGGGCATACAGTGAGCTTCACCGCCGCCAAACCTGTCGTGATGGATCGGCCTGCTCTCATGCCAACTACGACTTGCGAGAGACGGTTCACTCTCATTGGTCCAACTCCAAGCGTTAATGGTTGTTCCCAGATTGTAGCAAGAAAAGACCCTTTAGCTGGTCTCATAAATATGGTAAAGAGGTAAAAAAAAAAGAGGAGGAGATGGTTTGCACACAAAAGCTCAGAATATAACCAATGGTGATGATGTCATTAGAAAGAACAGAATAATAATAGCGCATAGTAAAACACTTGTTTCATATTAATAAGTTTTTCGATTCAATACAACCTCAAGAATCAGCAAAGCTTATATATCAGCCTGTTATAGCACTGTGGTTCTCTGATCCAAGCTTTCCCTTATGTTCAAGGGTAAAACTGTCGCCCAGTATGAAAACAGCCATAAACCAAGCATTGTTCAGAGGTATTTTCTTCTATTTTCAGATGCCAGATGCTGCATGTTATATGAAATGCCCCCGTCGTATTTTTCACAGTGACAGCACCATAGCTTACTCTAAGGGGACTGGGGTTAGTTTATCCTCAACTGGTGTATTACTCTTTGAATGTCTCTAAGTTAAACTGCTGGTGACAGCTTATCAGTCAATGTAATGCACAATGCCTCTATGTGTGCGGAGCAGGGGAGTAATTCAATATCCCTATATGATTCAAGGCAAAAAGAGGGAAAAAGAGATTTATGCCTCCAATGGTGGCAAGGGACATTAATGTTGGTGGAGTCTGAACTTCCCGCAAGAAAAATCTAAGCCAGGCATCAGTCTTCCATTTGTAATTTATTCTAATATTAAATTGTGTTTGCAAGCAAAGACAAATGGAGAACTCAAACACATGCAAATCTGGGGGAGAGCTGGGAAATGAAAATAAGGGCAGTAAATAATGTTAACATTTTAACTTTTTTCCTCATGCTAGATGCAGTTCTTTTCTGTTTTGTCTTATTTCTTGGTTTGTTGTATTTCAGGATTTTTCTTTACAGACAGTGAGAACATACAATTTCTCATTTCTCTGTGATGTTGCTCCTAGTTATTCCTCCGTGTTTGTCCAGGGTTTCCATTTGGGATTCTCTTTGTTTTTGCACCTCTGCGAGGCCGTGCTCTCGCACAAGCGACCCGATCTCTGTCTTAGCCATCAAATCCCACTGCCGCGACCTCTGCCCTGCAACTAAACCCTTTCTCCAACACTAGCCCTGATAATAAACATGAGTACCAGGGAGCAAATCACTGTGGAGTCCATGTGTGCTGATATGTGCGCATGCCTGCACAACTTCACATTTCTTTGTGTGGATTTTCTCTGTTCTGCTGCATGAAATCTGAGTCAAAACCTTGCATGTGCATCCACCAAAAACTGACAACAGACTGAAATAGCACACACAGGCCAATTCCACATACCATCACATTGCACACCAGACTTCTCCATCACTTCCAAACGTGAATATTTGACATTTTTTTTAATCCACAGCACTTCTGAGTTTATGAGCTGGGTCAAGACTGTTGGTCTCACTGGAACGACCTCATCCCCTCTCACGATTTCTGACTCAGAAGGAGAAGCACTCATAACGTGCTGCTCTCATTTGAAAAGCTGCACCTGTTCCACCACATGGATGAACATAAAGGCCTGATTATCTATTTTTACATGCAATTCCTGCATTATTAGAATGGAGGTACGGTTGTAAAACATGCAACAGGAGATTCTGTTGACTGGTAATTGTTTATTGATAATCTCTTTGGTCACTCTGTTTTACTTATTTATTCACTCATGATTTCATGAGCTGAAAATTTTATGTAATATAAGCAATTTCATAGAACCAGCTTCATTATAATGATTGTTACTCCTTGCTTTATTAGTGGTTAACAAATTTATCACAAAGAATGTTTCTTACATTTCTGGATAAGTTCCACAGAGTGTCATGGCATATACCCAGAAACTGCTGGCTTTTGAAGGAAGTTTTAACATGATTCTTTTTTTTTCTCAACAAATAATAAATAATAATAACTTTTGGGTTTGTCTGTAGGAAAATATCAATCCACAAAAATGGTGATATTTTGCATTTTTCTTATTGTCAAAATAATGCCATGAAAAGAATAACACCAACTTGATCCTAATGGTATGTTTAATCTATGTTACTAAAGCCTGAAGCATCTTATGTATCATGCACCTTATATACCACACCATAGAACTACACTGTTGTTCAAAAACATGGCAATATGATCCTGTGACAATAAACAGCCACACTGTAGTTTGTTTAGAGTCAATCCCACAGTCCTGCAGCCATAAATTTACACTAGAGCTGCACATGTGTATTAATCTGCATCTTAAAATAGTTCCTGAACAAATGCACTCTTTACTTTGGAGCAGGTCACATTTGTTAAAAGAAGCCTGAATTGGCATATACTGCCTCAATTTGTGCTAGACGTAGCTTTATTCAGTGTAAGGTATTGTATAGTCTTCATTTTTCCATAGTTAAACTTTCTAAAATGTCTAAAGACATAGATCCAACATGTGATAGATGCAGACTGGCCCAGACCTCTTCGGAGACTGTTTCTCCTGAATTGGAAGGACCCTCATCCACCAAGTTGGACTGAGGGAGGTAATGCAACATCTTAAACTTGAGAAACAAAGACTCACTGTACGTGGCTCCTCTGATAAATTTGACAAAAAATGGAAAGCCTTTGTAGACTATATGAAAGCCAGGCTGTAACTAACGCTTTCCACTATTTATGTATCCTCATATATATACTCAACATTCTGATTGTTATCTAAAAATGATTTAATAACACCTATTAACAATTGTTTTTATCCTAGCTCAGGAACCCATCTTGATTGAACTAGAGAATAACTCCCTTGTGCATCTGCCACTTTGTTTAAATGCAATCTTTGTTTTGTACTGTTTTGTGTTTTGAAAATTAATAAAAAAGAATTATAAAAAAAATGCAATGCCCACCTGTTCTATGAAATAATAGAGTCTTTGTTCAAACTATTTAGTTATTGCCATATTGCATTTACATGGAGCTGTGTGCTACAGACAAACAGAAATCATGAGTGAAACTATCATATTGTTGGTATCAATTTTATCATACTGTGTCCAGCACAAAAGTGGTCCACTCATCTTGGGGTCTTTGGTTTTGCTGACTAAGTTAAAATCCAGCTAAAAAGACCTAAATCGTTGGCAAATTACTAGTTCAAAAGTTGAAGAGTTTTTCATAACCAGGCAATTCAAAAGTTCCTGCAAAACTGACATTTATTTAGACTTGAAAATATAACACAATCCTAACCCAACAGCAGGATAAAGAAAGACAGAGGAGATACTCCGATACAGCAACACACACTGAAACAAACCATGACCACACCGGTGGGTTTGCAGGTGTTTGTAAGCACAGTAACACAAGCTGTGTGGTTCCTCGCAGCAGCTGATGAAACACAGCCAGCCACCACCATTTAGAGTCAGCAATGAACTCCACATAATCAGATTAGCTAGATTCCCTTATCTAAACATCTACAAGTGTTACTAACCTAACCTAATGCCACCTTATAGCCTGAGAAAAATCAACACCCAAGCTCAT
The DNA here is from genome assembly GCA_015106735.1 of Paratilapia polleni. Lineage (NCBI taxonomy): Eukaryota > Metazoa > Chordata > Actinopteri > Cichliformes > Cichlidae > Paratilapia > Paratilapia polleni. The sequence continues at coordinate 13,878 of VUQI01006512.1, forward strand.
GCTCTTTAAAGTGGCCATTGTCCATTTACAGGCCATTTAAAATAATCATGGTTAATACACATTGTTTCCAATGGACTTTTTTGAGAGCATGCCTGGAAGGAAAGCAGATACTCTCTTAATCCAACTGCCACTGAAGCATCATTAATTCCCTTAATGAATCTGTAACCTGAGAGCTGGTAACCTGTGAACTTGTCATCCTGGACACACATTTTGCGGCGAATCACCAAAAACAGGCTTATCTCTCATTCGTAAGGAACTGGCGGTGGAGCAGCTTTGTTTTCCGGGGGGATATGAGCGCGATGCGGTCACGCCCGTTAGTGAAGGCATTAGCAGAGTAGCACAGCCAGGCCGCTTCCTGCCACACAGGGTTACGGTGTCACGCCTTGAGCTCTGATTGAGTTACAGTCCAGAGAGAGAAGGTCACGGTGCCCCTCCAACACGACTGCCACTCACGTTTTGCTCAGACTCCAGAGGTACAAAAACCCTCATATGAGTAAATTACACACACATAACAGTCCCTCAAGAAAACCTGAGGTCATTTGAAACTAGTGTCTGTATAAGATGTTTGTTCAAGGGGTGTTTTATAGTTGTGCCATGTTTTAATAAGATGGGAGTGGATTACTGCTGGGTATCAACCCTTTATACATTTTAATGCATCTGACACACAAACAATCTCAAAACTATGTTTGGATGAGAAAACACTCAAATTTGTAGACATAGGTTGGTAGGTAGGTAGACATAGGGTGGCTCTAATAAGTTTGTTTTTCATTCTTGAGGAACAGCAGCTGTAGTCAGCCTGGGTTCACAAAATTCATGATTGCAAACTAAACTGAAAAAATAAACTCATTTGCCACGGAGCCTCCTTAAACTGTGTTTCTCCCCACAAACAGTGTGCTCAGTTCTCATATTCTTAGAATTATCTCTAATGCCATATTCACATCACGGCAAACTAATAATGAGCAGCAGAGTGGGAGAAACCATTCATGCCAGTTTCAAGTCTTGGATGAGTCTTTGATTTCTCCCACTTGGCAAAAAAGGTTTTGAACGTGTCAGCAAACTGTTGGCAAAATTTCAGTAACAGCTGAGTAAAATCAATTAAAGTTTTATTAGCTTGTATTAATCTAGTTTGATTTGTACCAGATACCCACTGTACTCATGTGATTTAGAGTGTTTATGGTTTCACATTTAAGTAAGATGTTTACACTCACAACAGGTTTTCCCATTTTGCCAACATTACAACTGTACTATAGTATGAAACTTCAGTTGTTAGCAGGTGACGCTTTTGGCGTTTACAAACCTTGTGTGCAGTTCTCGACGTTAACACAAAACAGAGGGTCCACCAAGGGGCAACCTCTAGAGCTGAAAAATGAAGCCAATGCAGAAATAACAAAAACAGCAGTTCCTCCAGGTGTGACTGGAGGCTGGCTCCAAAAGGTAGTCAGTCCCCATAGACTCCAGTGTTAAAATGCCCAACTTTACAGTATTAGAAAGCATGTTTACAGCCTGGTACAATGACTGGTTTGGTCTCTACAGGTAGTTTCCCTTTCATAACTACTCTGAGGAAGGTGATTTTTTTTTTTTTAACTCATCCACCTGGATACAGGAGTTAAGGGGGCGTGGCCTCTTTCGTTGATAAGTGTCTCAACATAGGCAACTGGAGCCGTCTGAAGGCTGCTAGGCCTCATCCACTACTTTGAGTCATTATACTGGATCTCTTCATTCTGTTTGTGCTGCTGGTGCCTTTTGGAGCATTTTGGTTTCACAGTCAGACCCGCCCTTCCTCTTCACATCCAGTTTTCTGCAACCAAGATGGCAACGGCTGAAACGCTCATCTCGAGGTTTCAAAACGGGACTTCAGAAACCAATAGGTAACATCATGGTAGCTACATCCATCTTTTATACTGTCTGTGGGTACAGATCATCCAACAAGTTTGTGCTTTAGTTTTGGTGAGTATGATGTAGCTTGCTAACAAGTCAGCTGGCATTAGCTGATAACTTAGCACTTCACCCTTCATCCAAATATGGTAACTTCTAGCTCCAAAATACCAACATGGTAGCAGTCAAAATGCTAACATTGAAGCTTCAAAATATGAAGTCTAAGACCAGTGGGTTATGTCATGGTGGCTATATCCATCTTTAATACTGTCTATGGAATGGATCAGCTGAAAAGAGCACCATAACAAGCTAAATTAAGTAGTTCTTGTTTAACCATGATCACAGAAACAACAAAAACCATATATGCCTGCTTAGTTTGAGGACCCACATGTGAGTAAATACATGCCAAACACCATCAGCAAACAATACATTATTCCACTTACATAAAACATCACACAGAGAAGGAGTGTGCCAATTCTTAAATGTAGATGTACCTGCACACATGCACACACACTCACACACACAATCAGATGATTGAGTTCTCTTCTCTTAATAAACCACTGATTCAGCATAATATAACCATTGATTGGTGACTTAATTCCCAATTCAAATTATCATCCTGGGTCCCTATCCAAGGTTGACATGAGCCTTGAGCTTCGGTGCGACTAAATTATACTCTATTCCACTCCCTATTAGCTACCCCCACCTCTCTCTTTCCTACACACACATACACACACACACACTCAGACTCCCAGTTCCCCCATCTTTCTCCCCTGTATACCTCTCTCTCAGTGCAGCCCAGGTGCTGATACAAGCAGAAATCCTCCACGCCCCATCACTCCCAGAACACATACGCACTTACAGACACACACAAACACGCATACAAAGTAAGCACACACAAATACACCCCCACCCCACACCTCCATTCCATACACCTCCTCAGAAAAGCCGAGGGGAGGCAGCATTCGTCTCCTCTCTATTTGCTGTGTTAGCATGGACGCGATATGAAACACAGGATCACTGTAGTTTTTCTGCAGCATGCTGGCCGCAGTTTGTATGTGGAGGTGGGAGGCAGAAAATAAGAGATTATCACTGTGATGCATTGGTGGCTGTAGTCCTAAGTCACCCAAGGTTGTGGCCCTTCTTCCTCAATGAGGATGTAGTGCCCAATAACAGCACTTTGTCAGAGAGAGAGCTGAAGGAGACAGAGGAGAAAAGACAAGCAGAGGAAGAGTGAAAAGTAGTAAACAAGATAAAGGAGGCAAAAGAGGAAGAGGAGGAGTGAATTGAGTCTGCTATTGTCTCTGCTTCATCAATATCCTCTTATATAAATGTCAGCTGTACCATTCCCTCATCACTGTTTCACCACCCCACTGGCTTTATCCTCTGGTACAAGGGGAGGGACATCGCTCTCTCTCATCTCTCTTTATCGTTTCTTCTCCCTCCCCTCTCCCTAAATCGCTTTACTCTTTCTCCCCTTTTCCCCTCCTTTCTTTCCCTCCTTTCTCTCTCTCCCTCTCCATGTGCCTCCTCTCTTTATCATTCTTCATCTCTCCTTCCCCTCCCTCCATCCTGTCTCTTTGCCTCTCATGGCGATGCGTCACTAGCCTGCCCCCATGAAACAAGTCAATTTTCTGCCAGCTCGGCGGATGAATAAATCTCCCTGGCTCTGCTCAGAGCGATGGGGATATTTATCTAAGTGGAGTGTGTCCTCCTCGGCTCAACGCCACCGACTTCTCATCTAAGCCCCCCCCCCCCCATTCCCACCACCACCTTTTTTTTTAACAGGAGGAGAAAAAGGCAATGGAGAAAGCAATTGCTAAGGAGGAATGTGAAAGGTAAAAGAGGTAAATGAAAGTACAAGAGAAGGGGAAGTGGAAGTAGATGGTGAGAGGAGCAAAGAGATCAAGGTGAGGAGAGAAGGAGGAGAGAATTATGAAGAAGAAGATGGATAGAGGAGGAAATAAAGGAGCTGCCTCAAACAAAGCCTATAAAGCAGCAGCGTGGCGGAGATGTGAGGCAGGGGCATTAGTTGAGCCTGCTCGGGTTTAAACGGCAGGAACAGGCACAGATTTGGATGAATGGCAGCCCTCCTCCTTCAGGCTACACTCATCTGTTCAGGAGAAAGAGATGCAGGTTATTGGGCTCGCTGTGAACAATACTGAGATGAGAGCGAAGACACAAAAACAGAGGAAGGCAGAGGATGAGCATTAGATTGAAAATGATGATAGATAGTTGAGCATGTTGTGGTATTTTCCCTCTATTTTAATAAAAAATTATTAAGGGGCATGATAGGCAACAACAGCAGAACCCAGATTCACTGATGCATCCTGCGCTGATTGGCAGGATAATCAGCACAAAGGTGGATTAGTCTGAGCTCAACCTATATTTCTTAAATTTTTAATGAAATATTATATTTTGCAGTGTAACAAGTCCAAAGATTTAAAAAAGCTCTGGGCAGTAGCAGGGGTATTTGCAAGGAAAGGGGGGGGGGGTCTTGCTTGTTACTTGCCACAGCATTAAAGCAAAGTAAATAGCTGTTGTGTCTCATTACCATTCATTTTTAAAAGGGGACTGTTAGTATAATAAATGCCTGTACCATCTTCTCTGGGCCCTCCTCCTCCTTCAGTATTAAGAAGAGTAATACTATCATTCACGCTAGATAAAATGCAAGCAAATATTTCCTTCGCAATTAAAATGGTCAATTTTACTTATGCACAACAGGCGCCGTATAACACCAAGTTTTGGACTTAATTACCTACAATAACAGTGTGATATATTGGGTATATGGTTCTTTGCTGGGAGAGCATGATATGAAACAAGACGCTTTTAATAAAGTCATAAACACAAGCCTAGGCCCTGTGGAGCATATAATGTGTGAGTCTGCGTGGGAGTGTGCAGTCTTTAATTTGTTTGCACACAAAAAGACTCGGAGATGAAGATGAGCACCTGCATGTACAATCGCATACACAGAAAGACACACAAAGACATTTTGGGTGGTGAAATAAACTCCAAATCCTAACCGTAAACATGATTTTTTTTGTGTGCCACACTAAAACAAATCATTTTCAATTGTGTAACCAACAAACATGGACTTGTTTTCCAATTATATCAGGGTTAAAGGTTGAGAGCCTGCCTCACCCTTCCTGCCTCAGGTTTTCTGTTGTTTATGTTCTTACTGATGGTTATTACCATTAACACATTATAAAAGACTTTTAAATAGGTCATAAAATTAGTGCTGATTCTGTGGGATCTGTCATAGCAATTGTTGAATAAAGCTGCCATACATTATACTAAGACATAATATGCACATTTAGCCTTTATTGATTAATGGATTGCTTCACACAAATTTAAAAAATAAAGAAATAAAAATAAAATAAAATAATAATAATAACAATTCTGAGGAAATTGTGCCATAAAAGCTGTTTCACTTTTCTAGGTTTTGCAATATATGTGAGATAATTCTCTTAAATTTATGTCTTGACACCTATAAAAAGAAAGTGGTGCTAAAACTACTGATAATTACATTTTAAATTTCCAGTGAAAACAATTTCCCAATTGTTCTGGATATCCTAAAGATATCACTGTGAAGAATTTTTACTGGGTCTACTCTCGACCCTGAAAACTGTCAGATTTAATGTTCGTCTTACTGACAGCTAGATACCATTAGTTGTCAGTGAGTTTATTGTTATTTGGGTAAATTGGCACTCTAAAATTACACATTTAAATTAGGTTAAATTGTTCTACTATACATGCACAACCTGGCAACACATATGTTTCTTGCACATTTTAATGTACATGTTTTGTAAGGCGCTATAGGTCGCCACGTGTAATATTTATGCTGTCACCCCATTAGCATGACAAATGCAGGCACTTTTCATTAAAGACAAATGAAAGCTGTTTTGACACAATTATGGAAAAAACAATAACAGCGCTGTGTGAGCCACTCTATGATTGATAATACTGCAGGGGGGATTCAGTGGTGTTGGGCTTAACCAGGCTTTCCCTGAGGGGTTCTCCTTTGGCATTAATCAGACAAATCCCTTTGTCAACCTCTCCCCTTGCCATTTTTATTCATAAGCATTTGGCCCTAAGAAAGACATCAAACCAAGAATACAACAAGAGGTCAACATCATCTTTGCACAATGTTAACCTCTGCATTGATGAAGCTAATTCACATTTCCTCAGTCCAGCCTACAGGGGTTCAGGAGAGGAGGGGGAGAGGGAGCAGAGGGAGGCACCAGGGTGTGTGTATGTATACATGCATGTGTGTGTGTGTGTCTGCTTGTGCCTCTGTGTGTGTCAACAGCCACTTTGTAGTGAGACTCCCTCTTGACCCAGGCCCCTCCACATGGGGTTTGTATTGATAGTGTTCGCTGAAAGGAGGCGAAAGTGAATGTTGTCCGAGCTCATTGGAATGACAAAGGGGGCATATGGTTGTGTGTGTGCTGGTGTATGGTCATGGCAGCCACCATATTCCTCTGTGCAGGGTTGCCAGGTGCTTCATGAACGGACCCACTGAGAGTTGACAAATCATGCACAAATCCAACAGACTGGCTCGTGGCTCTACTACCCAACAGGGGGTTCTGTGTTGCTCTTTTTCTCTTTTCCTTTCTTTCACTGCTTTCTCCTCTGACCAAAGTTATATAACAAACCACAAAAAAGGAAACCACACTAGAGATGAGTGTCAAGCAGAGTCCCATGTTCATTATCTGTTTATCCTCCTAATCAGAGCCCCCTTTTTTTAAACACTGTAAAAACCCCACAGAGAGCAAGAGAATAAAGATAACCTTATGTAGCAGCATCCCCTCCACACAAAGCCACTTCTTCTGTCATGAATAGTCAGCTCCACCCTAATGACTATTCAATACAGTCTGCAAGCTGCAGATGAACGGCCAATCCACAGCAGCATCTGCTGCAGGCCTAACTCGCCAGACGCCAGCCTTGTAAGAGGGCCATTGCAGGCTAATTGAAAGACAGAGGCCATCACTCAAAGACAGTGTTTGTGTGTATACGTATGTGTGTGTTGGGAGGGAGAATTCACAGAGAGAATAGTGAAAGAGAAAAGAAAAGTGAAAGAAATAACTGACAAAGGATGGAGGGAACGAGGAATAGGGAGTGAGGAGAAGAAAGAAAGACATTCCTCCTCTCAGAAAGAACAGCTGACCTGTCAGCATTTGGTCCCGTGCAGCCATCTTGGAAAAGCCCCTGCGGGCATTGAATTAGCACAACACAAACCCACTTTATGTAATGAGACTGGCCCTGTGATCTTATCGTATTATAAATACATGTTTGCTTTATATGAGCTCCAGTGTTTGTACACCATTTATAAACCTCTTTTCAATGGTTAAAGCTTGAGGTGATCAGATCATACTGATGATAAAGGATCACAGGTTAGAAAATATGAAGCAGGTGATTCCAGCCAGGGATAAACAGTAAGTAACAAGTCATAAAAATCCAGTTTGATTTACAGTTTTATATATGAGTAATCAACAGAAATGCAGCTGGTATTTACACTTGTGAATGTGACAAATTGGATTTTTGGTTTTTCACCTCAAGGTCTCTTTATCCTCCTTTGCAAGTCTTTGCATCAAATAAGAATAAAATGAAAAAAAAAAAAAAAACACCCTCCCACAACACACACAACCGAAT
>VUQI01006514.1:6441-19830 GCA_015106735.1 Paratilapia polleni
TTTTTTTTTTAATTGTTCCCCCCCCCCCCCCCCCCCCGCATATTATTTGTAATGAAAATGAGTTCCTCTGAAAGCGTCTTGCCTTGCTTTAGGTTCACTGAGGACATCTGTTGTCTCTGTTAACAGTGCCTCCATCAGGTTATGTAACAGCCCTCTTTGAAAAAACCACAAGAGGGAAGTCCTGCTCAATGAGCTTGCATGTAAAGCTCAGTCTTGATACTTCTTTTTCTCTCAGTCCCCATTGAAATAGAGTCCCTAATAGGTACTGCTTTTCTTTTTAAAACTGCTGACCAGAATCCAAAAGGTGCAGGAATAAATGTTTTAATCTGTCCAAGTGGTGCTTTGAATGTCTGGAGATTGTTTTAGTGCCCGAGACAGATCAAACCTGTTTTCATCCTGTGAGACTCCACACCCAGAACTTTTGTTATGATCAGCAGGATTTAGATGAATGTGTTCCCCGTCTGCAGGAGTCTTCTGTGTGTCTGTATATGGCCTTGTTTAAATGTACTGATGAATCATACCAGCCTTGCTTTGAAGTAACTCTCTAAGAACAGGTATTACATGTCCTATGTGCTGATATGAAGACATCTAATGGTGTTTAATTCCCGAGTCTGCTTTGAGCCCTGCAGCTCTAAATATAACACCAGGGGAAAATCAACACTGCCATGCATTGCCCCTTTGCTATGTTGCAAAGGGATTGACCTTGTCCAGATATCTGAGTCTGCTTCTGGGTGCAGCCAGCACTTCAGGCTGCATGCACGTGCCAGAAACCCAGTCACCCAGACGTATTAATGAAATCTGGTTACAATTTAGAAACCATGCACTTTGGACTTTTAGCTATATAAAGGTCAAATAAACCAGAAGACTACAGTGTGGTGACTTGCACTGAATATTGCATCAAGTTTTCCCTATTTTATGTTTCACACTCATCTTAAAATACAAAAAAATTGTTCTTCATCAGTCTATAGACAATATACTAAATGTAATAAGTCTATACTAAATTAAAAGATTTTCTTTATCAAATTTGTTAAGAATAAATCATTGGATTATGTAATTTACATCAGTATTCAGACTCTTCACTTGGTACTTGGTGAAAGCACCTTTGTCAGCAATGCATCAAGTTTTCTTGGGAATGTTAATGCAGGCTTGGCACACATTTCTTCTGGAAGTTTCTCCTTTCTTGGCAGAATCATTCCAGTTCAACCAAGTTGGATGGGGAGTGCCAGTGCACAGCCATTGTAAAGGTTTTAGTTTGCGCAGGATAGTTCACCACTCCCAAGATTACATGTTCCTCCATCTATTCAACCTGGAGTAAAGTGTGAAAATGGATGAACAAAATATGGTATGTTGATGGATCCATTCTACAAAAAATTGCTGCTATTAATATATTGGAGGTGGGCAAAGTCACTCAGGACCCATGCAGAAAGCAGCAAGTGACTAGGTAGTCTATGTGTTTAATCACCAGTGGGCTCACTGGACATAATTTAACAGGTCAGGGCAGGTGTGGATTTGACATGGAGTTAATTGCATCTTGCAACTTGGTTCTGGTGGTATACAGAGCTATGTGGGTGTGCTGCTTTGCATGACGGGAGCCCTGCAGGACTGTGATATGTGGTCTTTTCAAATGGAAATAATTTGCACATTCAGCAGGAATGTCTTGTCACCCAAGATGCAGATTAATGCCAGGAATGAACAAGGAGCTTTTCTTAAACCACGCCTGTAGTTTTTGGTGGTATGCTTCAGGTTGTTATCTTATTGAAATGTAAATATCCGACCCAGCCTGAAGTCCTGAGCATGCTGGTAAAGGTTTGCACCCGGGATTGCTGTCAGGCCATGCCAGGGAAAAGCACAATGCTGCCACCACCATGCTTGACTGTAGGAATGGTATTACTGAGTGCAGCTCATTGCCTGGTTTCCTGCACAGACGCCATTTGAATTGTGACCAAAGTTCAATCTTCATTTTATCAGACCAGATTAGTTCAGGGACCTTTTGGCAAACTCTCAGCGGGCTGTCATATGCCTTTTATTGAATGTTGGCTCTCATTTGACCACTCTACCATAAAACCCTGACTAGTAAAGTGCTCCACCAGCGGTTCGTCTTCTGTAAGGTTCTCAAATCTCCACAAAAGAACTCCAGATTTCTTTCATTGTGACCATTGGATTCTTGGTTACCTGTGTGAGCAAGCATCTAGACATACAAAAGACTGTCCTGAACTATGCAGTATTACATGTGCTGAGTTCATTGTCTTAATCACTCATTTTTGGTCATACTGAATAAAAACTTTTTTTATTTTGTAAATCTTGGTCATAACATGTTTCAAACAGGAGGATTAGCCTTGTTTTCTTCTGCTCGCTCATTAGCTAACCACTGATCAATCACAAGCCATTAGCCAATGAGTAAGCGGTTTCACAGTTAGACCCGCCCCTTCTCGTCACATCCGGTTTCTTGCAACCAAGATGGCGACGGCGGAAATGCTCATGTTGAGGCTGCAAAACAGGGCTTCAGAAACGAGTGGGTGACGTCAAGGTAGCTACGTCCATCTTTTATACTGTCCTGGTTTCAAAAGACTAACATGGCAACAGCCAAAATGCTGAGCTGGAGGTTTCAAAAACAATACTTCACAAACCACTGGGTGATATCCATCTTTTATATACAGTCCTCATGCATAACGTAGAAGCTAACCAGCTACATTTTTGCTTGCTCTTTGAAGCCAGATGAGTTTTTGTTCTTTGTGTTGGAGTCTGTGGCTGGTAGCCATTCCTTTGTTGACATATATGCTAGTGTTGCTAGAGGCGCTGTAGGGAAGTGGAAGAGATTCACTGAGGCAAGATGCTCTGATGCTCTTGGGATTTCACATGAAAATAAATCCACACACTGTGAGAAACAGTTGGGGAGGATCTCTGTTTTTTTTAATGAAATAAAAAAATATAAATACAAGAAAAATGCTACAAAAAGAGCCTTTAAAGGTCTAAATGAACTGAAGTGGGTTAAAGCATCTCACATATTAGCTGACCTAAAGTAATACAATAAAAATTTGGAGGTAACTTCAACTATGTTATATTGTATATTGCTAGCATTTGTATTTCCCTCCTTATTTTATCTCATAATAAGTCATAATTTATCTTAGTTTAGTAATCTGCAAAGTAACTAATGTGCCATCTGGGTAAAACTGACACTGCACTTTGTATTTATAGCTACACGTGTAAATTAATTCAGTACTCAAAGCACAACAACAAAACAAAGGGACCTCTGTTCTTTGTGTCATATTTGACATCATGTTGTTTCTCACTAACAAACAAAAACGCTCAAAAGTTTCACCTTAAAACAGCCGCATGTAGCAAACACTGACGTTTGAAATCTGATCGTGGGTTTTTCTGAGGTTTGTATGGGTTTTCAGTAGTTCTGCTGACAATAGAGGCCTTCATGTCAGTGAGTTCGCTCACACAAACAGCCATGCTGTTGTCCCATCCTCAATTTAATTCAAACCAACCAGAGATGAATGCACACTGACCTACACAGGACTCGGGTCTTTTATCTCACCAGCCCTGATTGTTATCACCTGCCTGTTTTATAATTAGAGTAAACTGGAGATCTGAGAAAGACATGAGAGATGCTCAGTGGTTAATGCACACAAGGCTAGAATATACTTTACTTTGAGTACAGTTATTAGATACTTGAGTATTTTGTTTTTATGGGGGGATTTGTATCCAGGCACAATCCCACAATATGTTGTCATGTACATTTTAAAATTTTTTATTATTCTTTTTTGGCACCCAACTATTCCCACACCACGTTAAAAAAAAAAAATCAAGTGTTGTAATGTTTCAGAAATATTAAACGCCACATTCAAATTAATTGGAAAATTAACCGCTCAGTGCTGCAGCGGGAGGAATAAAGCTGAAAAAGTGTTTAATATTGTGTTTAATCTGTTGTGACTCACACAATTTTCACTCTGCATGAATAACCTTTTCTACCAAAGCAATGAAAATGTGTCTTCTCTCATGGTGCAACTCTGTAATCCAACATATTGACACTTTTTGTGGAATAACGAGTAACATCCAGCTGCCCCACAGACCACATTACAAACGGAGACCAGGAGCACAAAGTTGGAGTTGCATTTTTGGAGTGAATAGCCAGTGAATAGCTAGTTAATTTACAAACATTTTTACAAACATTTCAACAGGAGTCATTAGTTAGTTTTAGTTGGTGGGATCTACAGACATACTCACACAAGGCAAATCCCTCACATTTATTAACACACACTGATCATTGTGATTAACTGGTTAGACCTGGAACAGTTTAGGCCTCTGTTTCTGATTGGGGGATTAGTGGCAGCTATACTCTTATCTCTGCCCTTTATGACTGACTACATTGCACTTCTCAGCTGTATCTACTGTATTTGCCTCTCTGTGTCTTTTAGTATCAAACCACAGTAAAGGTACAAACACAAACAACTGCCTGACTGCAGGAATTCTTACAGATATATTTCATTTAGTAACAACTTCTCAACCCTCTAGCCACTTATTTTGGAGACTAAAATGACAGAAGAATACATTTTAAGGCCTCTATTTGTGTTTATTATACCTATTGGGGATAATTATGATTTTCAATCATTTTTGTGCAAAAAAGAGTTAACCCGACTGTTTTGAGCTGTTTTCATCGTCACTTTGGGTATTAAGTATCTGCCTCAAGGTTTCTGCAGCATTAAATCTTGCTAGCCGTGATTCACTGCAAAACTTTACAGTGCAGTGATTAGAAGTGGAAAATTACAATAAAATCCTATAATAAAAGCCTATAATGCTAAAAACAACAACAACAACAAAACCCAACGTAGATAGTATGTATATTTCTGGAGTCATATGACTTCACACAACTTTCCATTATCCTTGCCATGCCAGTGGGCCTACACCTGTAATAAAACTGCAAAAAGCTGAAGTAGAAGTGGAGTAGATTGACAAATTCATGGTAGGAAATGATTACAATTAAACTATCAGAATGGCACATATAAATTGTATATATATGGGGTCATAAATGACCCCACTCAGTCACTAGATGGTTAAACCTTTACCATCTACATAAAACAGAGATTTTCACTGTAAAACCTTCAAGAGCTTAACAAGGAGTTCTTTTCCCACTCCTTCAACTTCTTTTGTACAAAGTTAAGCCATCTATTCAGCTTCGGTTTCTTTTGCAGGGCACCAGACAAAGGATGGCAATAACAGCAACCCCACTGCAGTTTTTCCAGGGATTTCCAGTTCAGCTTCTACTTCACCACATTGAAACAGGCACATACTGAACTTTTTACTCCACTACATTTATCTGAGAGCTGTACATCCTCTTCTAAAATGTGATGTACACCACTATGAGTCAGGGCCAGTTTGTCCAGTGAACATTTTCACTTAAAAAGGTTAACTACATTTTTGCTGATTATGCCTCTGTGGTTTGTGATATCTGACTGATATTGCAGTTTTTCCTCCTTTTTACTGAAGTAAAAGTGCTCCTACATAAAGTTCATGGGAAACTTACAATAAATGAAACATATGTTAGAGATATAGAACTAGCATCCAGGGCATCTTAAAACCTGCCTGATGAAAGGAAGCAGGCAAATGTCTTCTGATATTAGCAGCATATATGCATGACAGAAGCTTGTATTGACCTACATAAGCAGCACATAACGCGACAGGGTAATAAGCGTGTATGAGCAGCAGACACGGCCGGGCTGAGAGGATTGTTCACTCGCAGAGAGACTCTGTGTCAGGCTGTAAGCTGCTCCAGCTGGACTCAACACCCACCCACTTGGCTCTTACATAACCTCATAGGATCCTCCCCTGTATGTTCTGTGCAGAGCAGGCACGTACAGATCATGATGTGGGAATCAGTGATAATGGCAGAGTGGCATGCACTTTGTGGTTTGGAAGTGTACCACCATGGGAGCTGTATTCTGTGTAAAAGTAAAACAAACCTTAATGTGCTCTGAGGAATTCTGTATTTCCTCTTTACGTGTCAGTTTCACCAGCAAGGAACGACTTTGTAACCCAAAAAACACGCAGGTTGATTTTTTTCCCCCTCCCAAATCAACAAGTACAGAAACCAGAGCAACTGCAGGTCTTTTGATAAAGCTGAACAAAAAACAGGAAGTGGACGGTACTTCTGTAAGCCTCCGCCTAAAGAACATGATGTTCCCAACGTCACAGCTGCTTCCCCATGCTGACAAATCAAACGAATGGCTTTTTATTTTTTTTTTATTTTTTTACATCTTACACTTAATATCTCCTCCTTGTTACCCTTGTACTCCCCTTTTTGTCTTGTTTTTTATTTGTGTATGTGAGTCAGACACATACATTCTCTGGTTCATCAGCTCATTAGTAAGTAAGTGAGTAAAATTTATTTATAAGCACATTTAAACACAGAAAAATCTGCCCAAAGTGCTGTACAAAATAATAATAAATAATTAATAAAATACTATGTAAAAAAAATAAAAAATACAATCATAGAAAACATCCCCAAAAGTACAAAGTAAGAAAACAACCACCAGTCACAGACATAGTCAAGAGGTTATGAATCCAGGAATGCCATAGAATACAATTAGGTCTTTAACCATGATTTAAAAACAGCAATATTTGAAGCATTTGTAATAGACAGGAAGCAGGTTCCACAAACGTGGAGCTGCAATTGAGAAAGCCCTGTCACCTTTCTGTTTGAGACCATGAAGTAGAAGTTTATCACTAGATCTAAGAGATCTAGGGACTGTGTGAAGGTGAATAGGAGAGGTAATATAGGAGGGGGTCTGACCATTGAGAGCTTTAAAAACCATTAATAAAATCTTGAATTGAATTCTGGAATAGACAGGAAGACAATGGAGTGAAGCCACTATGGGAGTAATATGATCTCGCTTCCTAGTACCAGTTAAAAGTCTGGGCTGCAGCATTTTGAACTAACTGGAGGCGAGATAGCAACCAGTGAGGGAGGCCGCAATACAGTGAATTGCAATATTCGAGCCTGGATGAAACAAAGGCATGAATTACTTTTTCCAGGTCAGGATTAGACAGAAAGGGTTTAATATTTCGAAATATTTTTTAGATGATAGAACCCTGTTTTGACAACAGATGAGATGTGTTTGTCAAAGCATAGCTCAGGATCACAATTTACCTGCAGTACCTGCAGTACTAATGTTGTTTACCATCTGTCAGATTCTTCAGTCAGTCTGCATGACCACCTTTATTGTCTGCCTGCCTTTGCTTTCCAGCTCCTGCCACCAACCTCAATGTGCTCGTCCTCATTTCACCTCAGTCCTCTGCCTGCAAGCTTCAGCTCCAGCATTCCCACATCTCCTCTCTCTTTGAGCATTAAACAATCAATTTGCCATTCTGTGTTTATATCTTATGCATTTGGGTCCACTCATTTCTAATGGTCCACAAATGTAAACCTGCCTAACCCATCATGTTCCCCAAATGCAACCCAATAGCTGAGAAAGTGACATTTTGCTGAATTCATCCTATTTAGTCTGGCCTGGGATCAGATCGAGTCCCCAGTGACCCTCTACCAGAATTTTCTTGTGAGCATTGTGTATGGATTGTTAAACAGGGCTATTGGGTTTAAGCCAAGGGTCTCTGGACTAAACCGCTGCGTGAAGAGACTGTTAATATCTGTGTTGCTGCAAGTTATTCACACAGCCTGACACAAAAAGATACAGTGTTTACAGAGACAAAAAATGACCTCAAAGCCACACAAAACAACTCCAAAGTGATGGAAAATGACCACAAAGACAGAAAGTCTTCAAAGAAAGACAAATCTACCATAAATTGTCACAAAACGACCACAAACAGAAACAAAATGACTTCAGAGATGCACAACACATCCACAAAGTTATCTAAAATGACCACAAAGTTACACAAAACTACAAAAGGGACACAAAATGTCTTCAAAGAGACACAAGTCTACCATAAAGTTACACAAAATGACCACAAAACAACTTTATAGAAACACAAAAACAGCCACAAAGACAGGTGAAATGACTACAAAAAGATCCAAAGCAACCACAGAGACACAAAATGACCACAAAGAGACCCAAAACAACAACAAACACTAAACGACTTCAAGACACACAAAACACACACAAAGTTCCACAAAACATTTCAAAGAGACACATGTCTGGCATAATGTTACACAAAATGACCACAAAACGATTTTATAGAGACACAAAAACAACCACAAAGACAGGCGAAATGACTGCAAAAATATGTAAAACAACCACAAAGAGACACAAAATGGCCACAGAGTTACACAAAACCACAAAGGGACACAAAGTGTCTTCAAAGACAAACAAATCTACCATAAAGTTATACAAAACAACCACAAAACGACTTCAATGAGACAAAAAAACAACTTTAAAGAGACACAAAAACAACCACAAACAGAGGCAAAATGACTACAAATTACAACCATAGAGTTATGCGAAATAACCACAAAAGACAGAAAAGTATCACAAAGTTACACACAATATCTTCAAAGAGACACAAAATGAACACAGAGAAACTCCAAATGACTACAGTGGCCCACCTAATCACAAAGAAACACAAAAAACCTTGTTCTCCAATTGATAATTGTTCATGATGCCGAGCAAACGATGTAAACATTGATAATGTCCCTGAATGCATCAGGGCCTGATTTAAGTGAAATATATAACTTCAGACCTTAACCAAACAACCCTTAGCCACTGATTAAAAATGAATATATTCAGACATTACTGATATCCTGATTAATAACCGTTCAAAGTTAACATGATGGTAAACAACAAAGTGTCATATTTTTCACATCCTTGTACATATTAATCTCTTCTGGAGTCAGTGTGGGCTTTGGCCTGGTTCCAAAGCTGCATTTTCATGCAAACTTTGCTGACTATGTAACTTTCTTTTTATTCCACATCATGCAAAGTTGAAAGAGAGAGCTGTCCTGAGTTATGAATAAAATTACTTTTTGAAGATGCCGTTTTTTTCCCTCATGGATATTTTCTGCGATCACGCTGCTCTTGTGCAGTCAGGGAGAAGTGGCGCACACAGAAATGTTAATGACACCAGTGAGCATGCTGCTTCACATTATCTCTGCAGCACAAGGCAGAGTATTGTAAGTCTCGATGTGGGCTTCGAATGAGACGATTTTACGTCAGGGCAATGCCTAGCAACCCTAACTCTGCTGCATGCAGGCAACATACAGTTACATTGCACCGACAACAACAAACTTGTTTCAATAACAAGCAACTGTTACCTTTGGGACAGAGTTACAAACGTGCTGGAGGGCTTCTTCAAATGTTATCCCAAGTTCCTAAGTTAAGAGTTGAAGTACTGCTTACTCCATTTAATCTTAATTTAAACACTCTCTCATATATTTATTTACCATTTATAATCAATAGTTAAATTGAAGGACAATAATTTTCAGATAAAAGATCTACCGAGTAAGCTAGGGATGTAAACTCAGTGGTATGTTTAACCACCAGTGTTCACAGTTCTCACTGTGGTTACTCTAAACAAACAAGGGGCAACAAAAAGCTGAAAATGTAAGCTGTACTTGATGAAAAAACATATGAAAATATGGGCTTATGAGATTTGCAAATCATCTCATTCTTTTTTAATTTACATGTTACAGTGTCTCAACTTTTCTGGAATTGGGGTTGTAAATTGTGAGCTGTGAAAACAGATATAAGCAATAAGATGTGGTTGGAGATAAGATAGTAAGTAAACTTTGAGCTCAAAATATGTTCTCCAATATATATAATTCTAATTTTATATATATATATATATATATATATATAATTAGTGAGGTTTGTAATATGCACCATACTGACAATGTTTATAGCCATGGAGATTGCCTTTTATTGCACAGATATGTGTAAAAACAGCTGATGTAATCCAGGTTAAACTGTAACCTGCTGAAACAATAAAAACACTGATTTCAGCTCGAAGTCTCAGTAGTAATAATCTCATGATCTAATGCAGTGCCTTCTGTTTTCTAACGAGTATTTCTACTTTCTGTACATTTTGCTGGTAATACTTTTGTACTTCTGAGTTAAATTTTGACCAAAGGAGTATTTTTTAGAGTTTGGTCATTTTACTTTTAACCTATGAGGTGAAAGCCACTTTTTCCTATTTTTGGTTTGCCTTGTGTCAGACAGCATGTATATTCTTAGCCCTATAATGCACAATCTAATATTATATACATACTTTTTTAGAACCTGTACTACCAGACACTTGTACTTAATACACAGGGTATAAATGGAAACTAAACTGGTATTTATATTGCACTTTTCCACTTTAATGAGCTCTCAAGGCGCTCCTGTACTACAAGCCAAATTCACTCATTCACAATTTAAATGCTTTTTAGCAATCATGCACCACTCACAGACTGATGAACTGGGGGCAATTTGGGGTTCTGTATCTTGTAGAAATAGGTTAAGTCCTGCACTAAACTTACCTTATTACTTAGTATTATGTAAAAGAAAAAACATTATGAAGCGTTTTTTGAGCAGATCTCCATGTTTCTTCCACCCTTGATCTAAAGTTAAGAGTCTTCTGGAGGCCTCTTTAACTTAAGTAAATGTTTTCTTGGAGAGAATTTACAGTTTGAAGTTTGCCCATTTTTTGTGATTTCACAGTGAACTCATAGGTTTGCTGAAACGCATCTGCCTATTAAAGCAAACATCACAGTGAATGCACTCAGGTGTTTGCTCAGGGAGCAGTGTTGTCACCATAAAAAAGGTCAACATAAGGGTGAGGAAGTGATAAGAGCAAACATGTTGTGGGTGCGGCAGGGAGATACTGTATATAATGGTGCTGTAAGAGCAGATAGGAGGCTTTATTTGGGATTATTGATGCTCCTGTGCCTGTAGGAGGTTGATTTGACCTGCTCTGTCTGGGTCTTTATCCACATTAGGCTGGAGTTTTACAGCTGTTGAGCAACAGAAATTGCTCGTGGGAGAAGTGACAGCAGCCGCTGCCATGTCTGCAGTCACGCAGCCTCATGCTGGCAGGCGGAGCTGGGCATAGATCTGCCATCCACGCAGGGCTTTCAACACCAAATGACTCCCGTGTCCCAAGATCTGCCGGTCACATTGCCAGAACAAGTTGGAACACCGTACCTGTGCCAAAAATATCTGATACCTGAACAGCACTTTACATGAGGCTTCCTTTTTTTAGACACAACTATGATGAATTTAAAAGAGATTATATTACACAAAGAGCCATTTAACATTTTAAATATAACCCAGCCAGTGAAGCGTAATGTATCACTGCATGGTGAAACGGCACTTCCTTCTCACTGCGCTGGAGCCACTTGAAATCTGCAATGTACTCAGTGGCCACAACCATTTGCTCTCGGGTTTCTCAAGACATTAGCGTGACCTGGGAGACTTGTGCAGTCAGAGCTGTATTACAAAATATCAGTGCCATGGGTCGGCCCCTTTGAGATTTCTTTGGAAAATACGACATTAAAAAGATCTTAATATTTTACAGCAGGAAATATCTGACAAAACAAATAATTGAGTGTAGCAAACCCTTGATGTTAATAAAATGTATTTTTGAGACAGTTTCAAGTGGTAAAGGATACTTTATTAAAAGGATAGGTTGGGACATTTTGGGAGGTCTCTGGTGAAACAGGTTACCTAATACCTGCCCAGAAAGCAGAAATGCTTTAAGGCATTAAAACATTTCATAAGGTCCTGGACACCTGGACGGCCTGTTCAGGGTGTATCCAGCCTCTTGTCCAATGACAGCTGCAACAGGCTCCAGTCCCTCCTGCAACTCTGGATTGGATAAGTGGTTATGAAAATGGATGGATGGATGATATATGCTAATAGTGAGCTTTAGATTTGGTGGTACCTTAAGACAAATCTAGCTAGCCTTGTTTCTAGTGTCTCTGTCAAGCTAAGCTAATTGACTGCTGGCCTTGTATTTAACAGACTTTTGCTGTAAACCTGTAACACTTGTCTTTTGGGCACGCACAAGGCTGTTTAAACAAGTCAGCAAACCTTTTAGCAAACATCTGCTTATATAGACATTCAGAAGTTATAAAGCAGCACTATCATAATTTGCAGTTTATGTGTACCTGGTCAGTGTAACTCCAATATTTACTCTCTTATAACTTGGGTTTTTTTGTCTCTACCAACTGTAAGAGAAATATATAGCTCTTTAACAGCTAAATGCTCCACTATTTTCACAAGCTAACCGCTAACTCGTGCCATTTAGTGATGAACTGGAATAATAATAAATGATCTGCCTGGTAAATCTGTTGATTTCTTTCCTTTATTCCTTAGATTTAAATGAAATCAGTGTAAAGGCTGCACTTCTTTTTACATTCGTTTTGTGGCCAGCTGCCACCAGTTGGGTGACCCAGTTTATGCGAGTGGGCTGAGACACACTGACCAGCACAGCCATTTTGATTAGCAGCCATTTGTGAGGCCCATTGTGAGTGGAAACAGAGGAGAACTGCAGCCTCTCACCACAGCATGCAAACTCTCTGACCCCGGCGTCCTCGCTGCTGCTCGTCAGAGGAGCACCAGTCTGTTGGACCATGTTGCTTCCTGGATGCCCTTCATCACGCTACAATCTCTTAATCACTGCTGTGCCTTTGAGAGCAAAAGGGGGGAAAAAACCCTTTGCGACCGGATTGGCTGCTCTTGGTGGAGCTGTTGCTAAGGGGAGGGCTTCACTCAGCGATGGATGGATTGATGGATGGGCTTCTGGTTGGAGCAACATACAGATCAACATAATGTGACAAATCTTCCTGAACAGCAACAGAGGTTTTACAGACCATGTTCTCTGTGTCACCAGGGTGCTGTTTATCAAATTTATTGTCTCACCCAAATAAAGTCTTATCACCTCTGATGGTTCAGTGCGCTTTACTGCCATTTATGGCCCTCTTGCAGCTACCATTTGCACAGTTTGAGATGATTAGTGAACTTTGTTTCAGAATTATTAGGTCCAGATGGGAAAGTTAAGGGGTTTTGTTACACGCTGAAGCTTCAGTGTGACAACACAGGCACAGTTGCAGTTTTGTTTTTTTGTGTGTGTGATTTGTCCTTAACAAATTTTAAGGATTTTGTTGATTTTTGTAAGGTAGCTTAGACTGGAGCCAAACTGCATTTACATTATGTGAAAAATTCAAGTTGTACCCATGCACTATAGAGAGCAGGGGTATAGTGAAGTGCTAAAAAAAACAAAAACATAATTGGAGGAAATTTGCATCAGCACAGCTTTTATTTGCACAAAATACTGACAAGATTAAATGATGTTCTCATTCTGTTCAGGTAGAGCCATGACCTCTTCTGCAGCAACACTTTCACTGAATCCCCAGTAAAGCAATAAAAAAAAAAAAAAAACAAAACAAATATAAAAAAA
>VUQI01006525.1:15751-29716 GCA_015106735.1 Paratilapia polleni
TGTTGCATCTCAGGATTTTTTTTTTTTTTTTTTTTTTTTTTGTTGGTTTTGTCTTTAGATTAATTTTATCAACAACAAGAAAAACAGAAAATATTCCCAAATTAATTGTTTTAGAATAAATGGTCTCACCTTAATGCATCAGAAAACTTGGCTGCCACTTTCACAGACATTCTCTACACTTTAGACACACAAACTGTGTTTCTCTGCACACCGACTGAAATAACCGGAGAGAAGACATCTGGAGCCCAAAATATGTTGTCAGAATGATGTATCAGCACAACATCTTTGTGTTAAAGGATGAAGAATAGGACTGTGGTTTGTAATCAAATCCAAGATGCAAAGTGCTCATTAAATATTAGGATGCCCTGACTACCAGAAGGGTTGTTGTGTTCTCATATTTTCTCCTTTGTTCTATTCTGTAAACATTGTAATATTTTATGTGTTTATTTTATATCACTGTGATCATTTTTCATTTAAAGTGTTTTTCCATTATGTCTCTGCTGCTTGCATGCCTTTGGTCTGTTTCTCACATCCGTACTTTGCTTTTGTTTCCACGAATAAAGATAAGTGAGGGGTTGTGGGCTGATAGCCGAGCTGAAAAAAAAAAAAAAACACAGGAAAAAGGAAGAAACAAACGGGACACTCCTACATACCTTGTTAACAGGGGCAAGCTGCGTCCGGACAGAACCAGCATGGAGTCGAGTGCTGTCTCCGAATCTCCCGGGAGACCTCTCCCTGCGGCTGTCCAGCACCCTGCCAGGTGACTTCTCCCTGTCTAGAGGGCGGGCAGGAGACTTGTCTCTTCTGAACTCAGTGCGGCCCTCCCGGTAACGATGTGGGGTGCTTGGCTCCCGATGCAAGCCGTCGTGGCTGCCGGGGCCTGAGGTCAGACGCTTGGA
The DNA here is from genome assembly GCA_015106735.1 of Paratilapia polleni. Classification (NCBI taxonomy): domain Eukaryota; kingdom Metazoa; phylum Chordata; class Actinopteri; order Cichliformes; family Cichlidae; genus Paratilapia; species Paratilapia polleni. The sequence continues at coordinate 16,651 of VUQI01006525.1, forward strand.
GATGTGCTCTGTGTAAGTAGGTGGGCATCGCTTACTGGGACTGCTGTAGAAAAAAACACAGCAGAGAACGGCAGCTCACTCCACTCTGTCTGACGGTGGTGTGAGGAAAGAGGAGCAGATGTTAGGAGCTGTTAGCATATCCAGTAAAACATAACCAACCTGCCAGCGAGTTTTAGCAGACACTTCAAATACTCGAGTGTCTTTAGATGATTTGTTTTGTGAGTGTTCAAATGTTTTAATCACTCTAAAAGGGTCATTGAAATTCTTTTTTATTTTCTCAAACTGGAGAAAAGTGATCAAACATGACAGAGTGAACTGACCCTCGGCTGGAGCCGGTCCTCTGGAGCTCCCCAGACTCTCTGATCAGACTTCCCTTACAGCAGATGACCCGCAGTTTGTTCTGGTATGAGGAGGCGAGGTAAATTGCCCCAGAGGAAATAGCTGGGCCCAGGTAACGTGGATTCGGGATGTCTAGGTGGGCCAGCACTGTAGGACTGGAAGCAAGGACAATAATGTGGGAAATGCAGCTGACAAGCAAAATCAAAGAGTGTAAACCGTGACACGAGGAGGCTGCTGTGTCTCACCCCAGAGCAGCATGTCCCTGCACCTCGATGACATCCAGGGAGTTGAAGTAGGTGACAAACAGGTAGGGCTCTCTGTAGGCTGCATCAGAGGACAGAAACACAATTATTCAAACTAATCAAAGGTGCATTTAAAAAGTGCTTCACATAATCTCTTAATTTAATAAGCAGTGAAGAGAGATAGGAGTTACCAAACGACAAAGGCAAACGGCTCCACTTGATTTCCTCAGTGCGGCTTCTTCGTCCATATGAGTCCACAAACACTCCAAATTCTGCACAGAAACATTTACTACACACTGTTCTTCATACATTTACACACAAGACTGTTTCCCTTCATCCCAAACTGGTCGCAGCAGATGGCTGCCCCTCCCTGAGCCTGGTTCTGCTGGAGGTTTCTTCCTGTTAAAAGGGAGTTTTTCCTTCCCACTGTTGCCAAGTACTTGCTCATAGGGGGTTTTCTGACTAATATTGTAGGGTCTTTACCCTAAAATATAAAATGCCTCGAGGCGACTGTTGTTGCTAATTTAGCGCTATATAAATAAAATTGAATTATATTATGTGCACAAGTTACATTTCTAGTACTTGTTATTTGGATCTAGAATTAGTAACTTCTTTCATCCATAACCATTTTGTTCAGCATTTTATCAGCTCCTGCTACAAACTGAAAGGAGAAGCAGCGTGCAGAGCAGAGACATGTATTATGAAGCATGTTCGACACACCCAAGATTTCTTTACATGAGCTGGCTCGATAAAACTTAAAAGGCAGTCAGAGGTATGGGTGTCATGATGGTGGTTATTAATCGGCTTCCATGCAAAATAAACATATCGAGTGCCACCAACTGCAGTCAGGAGGAACAGGCCATGGAGAGATATGAGGAATATAAAAATGATTTGGCAAAAAGCAGCACAGGTGCTGCAAATAAGGCGAGCGCAGAAAGTCATTAATCTTGTAAATTCATCAGTGGATGTATTTATTTTACGACTCCGTGCGCTCTCGGTGCTGCTGTTTATTTCTAATGTCACATTAAAGCTGTTAAATTTTAAACTGAAACCATTTAAACACAATACTGAAGAAGTTGTTCTTTTAGGTCTAACTCTGTCCTGTAATGAAAGAAATGTGGAAATCATTCTGTTTTTTTGGCCAAATCAAAGTGAAATTAATCTTACTGATGGAGTTTTCTCTCTGATACAATAACTGAAATCCAACTGACTTACCATTTTTAATCTGTGTGCTATTAACTGTCATACCAGTTTATAACAGACTTTAGGACCAAGCATAAAAATTATCTCTGAATTTTCTGTATCACGTTGCATGCAATGAATGCATTAAAAATCTTGTGATACAAACAGTTTGTGCTCCTGTAACTGTGGTATTACTAATGCATGCTTTAACAAGATGCATATGTAAAATCTATAAGGCTTAGAGCATGTTGTTGGGAAAGAAGTCGTGTCAGTGTAGTGTGTTTTAAACCAAAACTCTGAACATAACCTGTTCAGTCTAGCTAGGTTAGAAGAAAGCCTCCTTTTGTTAAACTCCGGCTCTGCATACCTTGTTAACCCATTAACTGCACTTTGTAGTACACCCCTCATTCGTTTGGACTCACCGTGAAAACACAGAAGATATTCCTCCTTCTGCATACTGCTGGCCACCTGCATGATGGCGATGGGGAAACTATGAGACGAGGCTGCAAATACAGCCGGGGCCAGCGACACATCGTTCTTGTCCAAGAATTCTGCAGTGGGGAAAAGCAGAGGAGCGAGGTTAAACGGTGCACAGTGATCCAGCTAACCTAAACCCAACAGCCCTAAAGTATTTTCTTGTGATTGGCTGGTAACTGACGTGTGATCCTGGGAGCAGCAAAACTACTTTACCCTCAAGCACAAACTGCTTCATTTCAATCTCGTAGAACTTGTTGGTGCCGATGATGATGCTGTAGCTGGTCAGATGGATGCAGCTGCAGGGCTCCAGAGTTTCAATTTCCTGTGAGATAAAGAATTAGGAGGTGAGTGAAAGTCAGTACTTGGTAACAGAGCACATGTGGTAATAGAAAACTTTATGATGATGAGAGATGTCCACTTTTAAAATCTGTTATTGACTTTATTTGGGAAAAAACATGACAGAACAGCTACCTACTACTGTCTGTTTTTAGCCAGAAAGGAAACACAGTCACACTGCTGTTCTTTTATTGTTTGGTTAAACTCGGCCTTAACTACATTTCTTTTTTATTATGTAGTGTTACTCTTTCAGTATACTCTATTCTACCTTCCACAGTATATAAGACTGTACTGCGAACCCAAGGTCACACTCACCTTACGAATACAGTATTTGCTAAGGTTTTCATTGTAGCGCAGAATGGTTATTTTGTTTGGCATTGCAGCGCATATACAAGGTGTATTGTCTATCTGTAAACAGAACACACATGTCAGTATGTACAGTCACATTTCCAGCATGAAAACAGCATTCATCCAAAGTCTGCTTCCTCTTAAGGGTTACAGAGGAGAGGAAGACCTACTCTTCCAGCAGCGAACAGATGGCAACCTTTCACGGTCTCAAAGATGTAGGGGGCCAGTTCAGACTGGCTAGGCAGGTGGGACTGGGCCAGAGACTGCTTCACTCTTTTAATCTCCACCAGACACAATGCTCGCTCATCCCCTGCAGCACACAGACATTACACGCAGCTGATGTTCAAGGACAAAGACATTAGTCACTTTTAAGCCACCATGCTGTCTTGTGTAACAAGATATTTACAAGTTTCTCCAAACTTATTAGAATGGCAGAGCGACCTTTCAGTTTAAATGATGCATAATAATTTTAGTGCATCAATTATGCCAGTTATTTGTAATGGCAGCTTGTTATGGCAAAAGATATTAACCTTTTGATTTATGACCAACACTCTGAATCGCTGAGTTAAATGAACAAAAAGTCCAGAGTCCGATCCTGCTGCTCAGTAGACATTTATTATCTACTGAAAATACCAAAGCTGGGCCTCTTACCAACAATCATCAGCAGTTTCTCCTGCTCTTTGATGATGTGGATCTGAAAGACTGACCCTAGGCCAGGAATGTGAGTCAGGGAGTTCTTGATAACATTCAGTGCATACAGTCCCTCTTCAGAGCCCACCAGAACGATCTGCAGCACAGCAGCAAAACACAAAAAACATAAATATTCAAGTGAACATGGTGACATTTCAAACTGGAGCAACATGTGGTAAACCCTGGCAGAGAGCCCCGAGCATCTGCTCTGTGCTCCAATAAATGTTGGTCTTCCTACTTCTGAATATGACTGCTGCTGTACATTAAGTCATTTTCTAAATGTTTGTTTAAATCATGACCAACACTGCTGGTGTTTTTATAAAATATATACAGTTTTATAACATATGTATGTTCTACAGCAGTACCTGATCTGTGAGAGGAAGGGTGCAGTTAATATCCAGCCTGTCGTCTCCCTCCAGCTTCAGGAGAGAGTTTCCCAGCAGCTTCTAAAGAGAGCACAGAGAAGTGAGGGGTCAGCAGGATCATGACCTACGCAGGATCTCAGGTGGGAGGGTACAGAGGAGCAGGACGGAGGGGACTGGATGGCTGCAGGACTGGGTGCAGGTTCACAGTGTCAGACGTGGGACCAAGTCACAAGTCGATCTTCAGCTTCAGGTCACAGGTAGAAAGTTATTCTTGTTACCTCTTTAATCACATACTGTTTTATTCAGAGTCTCTACAGTACCCAAGAGGTGAAGTTTTAACTGACAGTAAAAGTAATTTTGCACCATTTGTCAGAATTAAAGGGAAATAGAGGATATTTTTAATAAACGTGCAATTCTTGTGAAACTGAAAAATATTTTACATTTTAAATGAATAAAAGAACTAAACATTTGACCAATGCTCACGTACAGATTACAAGATTTTAATGTTCACACACATTTTTAAATGATCAGAGTGAAGTGCTCAAAGTCCACAAGCTCTACTGTGTTTAAACAAGAGTCATTATTAAGATGATAATCAGCATCACGCTGAGTTTCCTCATTACTGAATCAATTTTCACTGAAAACTACACAATGTCTCAGTTCATACTGTTCTAACAGCTTCCACACATGTACAACAGAATTACATTAGTTACATACAGCTGCAGGCAGGGATGAGGGGGCCGAGCAGATTAGGACAGTCGCCATAGCAACTTGAACTACTCATGTTAAAATGTGGCTGAAGGATAAACACTTTTTTGGAGTTTTGCAGCGCCTGCCAGTGATAAAATTAACCTTTTTTTGACAGTCTCAGGAAAGGTGAATAGTTCATACACAAACAGGGCCCAATTTGAATCCATCTCACTCTATAACGGGTGTAAATATGTGTGGAGTCACTCTTGTAGCTGCTAAAGGGTCTCTTAATTAAGAGGTGGGGTAGAAATACAATAGCAAGATTGAGGCCTCCCTCGCCTTTCTCCGAAGGAAACAGGAACATCCAATCAGCATCTGCATTGATTTATACTGATATCAGAGGGACGTATTAAGTAATGTCCACCACCTTAAAAAAATGCACCCATATGCACCTAAACTGAACATATAATGCAAAAGTTAAATGTATAAATGGACCTGCAGCCTTAACCATTTTGTGGGACTTTTGGGGGACTAGCTAAAGGCACAGAGATAACATTCAGGGAGAAGAATCACAAGAGCACTGCAGTCCTACTGCCTATGCAGCTTGAGTGATTGGCCCACAAATATAGTAAATGATCAAAATGAGTAGCAGTTACAGTTAAAGTGAAGTTACTAAACTAAAGCAAACTGAACCAGATGCACTCCATGACTAGAGCATGAGGTTACCTCACTTTTTACATACTAACCTGAATTTAAATGTTAATGAACAAGAGAAGCTAAGCATGAACTCATTCAAGTCAGGTTTTGGCAAAAATGATTCAGAAGATATTAGCTTCGAGTCATTTTAATATATACACGCCACAGTCAGTGTATAGATCCTTGAAACTGTAAAATTGAACTCAACTTCGTGTCACCCTGTGTGCAACTCATAGGCTAGTCTGTTGACTCAGCCTCTGGGGACAGTGGACAATATTTCAGAGATTCTGGTACAGCCAGGATATCTGGATAACAGATAACAGATATTCAGTTCAACACTGCACCAGTCATTGTTTATGAATACAGATACATTTTTAAAAAGCTAATAAAAATGTGTCATTAGACAATAGCTGATGATTCTAAGATTGTATTTCAGCAAATGCAGTCCCTGTTTTTTCCCCCATGCGCACTGCTTACCTGCATTCAACCAAAGCCTGCTCAAATTTGACTGGTCGGAGAACAAGCAGATTACAAGCTTCCAGCTTCCAGTATCAAAAACCTTGTCCTTGTCCTTTGCCTACAGATTCTACATATTTTTGTGCTGTGTTTTTTTATTTTTTAAGAGCAGTAAGAATGTGATTTGTGTCTCTTGGCTAAGTCAAAGATAAGTGACTTGAGTCCCAGTCTCTGAAGAGTGTGCAGAAGGGGCAGAGAGGTAAGAACACAGACAAGTACACGAACAGGTAAAAACCCGCATTGTGATCCCTGCTCCTCTGGATAGGATGGCTGCAGAGGATCAACCAAAGATGACCAGACATCTTGGTGAGAATTTGTGTACTGTGGTTATAAAACAGGACATTGGAGACGGGGGAAAATATCTCAGAGTTTGTACAGGATGTAGCAAAGGATAGTGGAAGTGAGAAGTGGTCACAGCAGGTGAAGTGAGAGCCGGGGGGGGGAGAGGTGACCAACCAACAAAATGACAGACTCATGCACTACTGCGTGCCTCATGTAGGATGTGCAGTGCTTGTGTGTGTCAGTATGTCTTATGTCTATGTGTTTGTAACTGTTTACCTGAACCAGTGGAGACAGAACCATTTGTCTTTTGGACACAGCAGCCTATGTGTGCAATGACACATGAGTAGGAATAGAGCAAATCAACAAAACATGCCCATATGCCAGACATACAATGTGGCATCATGAAAAAGCAACAAACATGGGTGAGAAAGACAAAGAAAGAGGAGAGAAAGAGAAAAGAGGAGAGAAGAAGGGGACAATTAATGACACATATAAGTGAAGCTAGGGGTTACCCATTAAACTTTAAACTCAAAACCTACATCTTAAGATGACTGCAGAGGGTAAATCTGCTCCTGGTGAATAGCACCCACACAGTTGAACATCAAGCTTACGACCACAGACACGACAGCAGTGACCACCGCCATTTATGAACTAAGTCAGGAGACATTAAGGACACAGAGAGCACAAGTTGCCCTGGGTTGCTCTTGCCTGCTCCAGAGATACTCACTGCGTCAGCCTCTGCCTTCTCCCGGGAGGCTCGACCCGCAGCCACCACAGACTCCATCACAGCCACCCAGCGCTGTTTGTCTGGGAAACTAGGAGCCATGAAGTAAACAGCCTGACCAGGCCAGCAAGGAGTATGACAGCGTGACTCCAGCTTTAGGACGTAGGGAACATCTGACACACAGGGAGGATAAGGTAAGACATGACTTAAAATTATTAATATTTGACACACTTTAGAACTACACTGGGAAGGCAAAGTCTGACCAATAAACTGTGCGTCTACCTGACTTGGCGGTGTTTGGTAACTCAGATGCTCCTACTGCTCCATGAACCACCACCTCCCCATCTGACAGACACAGGTCAAACTCCTCCAGTGGCTTCACTGACTCTGAGCAACACACACATAACAAAGAGATCCATAAGTACTGACAGAAACTCTAGTAGATCTGAAAACTTTCTACTAACTATCGAGACAGGTAAACACACCACCTTCTCTGGGCTCCGTCTCATAGATGGATATCTTGGTCCCATCCAGGACCACATATTTTCTCTCCCAGCCCTGGCCTCGTTTGCCATTCCTGCAAGCACACAAGACAACAATATTACTGTGAAAACAGATGATAAAATGGGTCCACCGGTTTTTGCAGGAAACTCTACAAATGCTTTAATTTAAACTGGTTCAAGTACCAAATGGGTGGATTTTGCCAGACAGAGCATTATAGTGAGTGCCTGTGAGGGGTTGTTCTCAGTAACATCAGTCTGCCTGATCAGTGGGAGGACATAAGATACATAAGATACATACATCAGATTGTTTGGAAATGGCCTTATAACACATCAGCAACAACAGCTTCTCTAAGATCACTGCTGATGTCTTTCCTCCTCAGCCTTGTGTTAACACACACCTGAATGCTCCGGACCAAAAAAACTGCCAAAATTTCTGCTTTTATAGAGGTCCTCACACCTGCTGATGATCAACTAATCAAGTGCAATTGATTATCAGCACTTGGCTGCTGTTTACTCCCTTAATCAAGTAAGGGTGTACTTAGTTTTTCCACACACTGCCTCTGCATTTTGGCTGAGTCTTTGTTAAAAAAATAATGACACGGTGTAATATGTCATGTGTTGTTGTTCATCTGAGGTTGTATTTACCTAACTTTAGGACTGAAAGAGGGTGTAATTTCTTTTTCACATGACTTTATATCAAAAACATCAGGGCCCAGATGCATAAAAAGCTGTGTGTACATACAAAGGAAGAAAAGTGCATTCACACTTTTTGCCTTTTTGATTTATAAAGCTGTTTGTACAGATGGTCCTCCTTTGTAAATCTCTACCATTGTGAAATTTAACACATGTGGATGAACCTAATTTGCGCTTCCATCTTTGGCCATGAATGGATGAAGACACTCAAATAAAATTACTGTTTGCAGCACAAGTTATTAGACATGAAAATGAAAAGAGCAGCAAAGAAGAAGCGAAATATACTGAAACAGAAAGTGAAACTGAGAAACCGACAGAAGAACTGGAGAAAAGTAACAAAATCTCAGTTCTGGAATCACAAACGAAACGAAAACTACTGAAAGGACAAAAGACACAGATTACAAATACGAGGCAAAAAACAATTAGCAAATTTGTACTTTTACTACTACTAATAATAAAATCAATCAATGTGAGGCTGATAAAATTAGCACACACTAAGGTATTTGTTCTCTGGCTGTTTTGTTAAATCCTGTCTCATTTTCATCCCCACTTCACTGTAACGGGCTGAAGTCTGCACATTACCACTGCAGATTCTTCCTTTATAAATACAAGTTTATTTGGAGGAAAAGGTGTACACATAGTTTTTGTGAATACACATTGTTGTTTTTGACTCTCTTGATATAAAATAATGTGAGCGAGAAAAGCATGAGAGAAGACACCATTGTGCCCACAGCTAACCTAGGCTGTTTCATCCAGCCCTCCAGGTGCATGTGTCCTCCGGCCTCTTTGAGCTGCTGGCCCGGAGCGGCGCTGCCTTTATCTCGACACAGGCCCTCAGACAGATGCAGGGAGCAGTCACTGGACATGCCACACGTGGCTGGGAGGCAGGGGGAGCATTTTGGGTGGCACAAAGCGTGACATTCTGAGGAGAAAGAAGACTGTTAAAGAGAGAGCAAAGCGACACGAGGTTATGGCTCATCACCCCACCCTTTCTGTGACACCAGCAGCCTAAAAGGAGCAAGAAAGCTCAGCAAAGACTGACAGGAAGTGTATAAAAATTCAAACTACTGTTAACATTATCAGTTTAAGGAGAATGTACAGTGGGCATATCTGTCCAGAAAAAAATGGCCTTTTCCTGGTGGACTGACCAGAAGGAGCCATAAACAAGCCTGTGTTTAATGCTTGCCAGTTGTTAAACCACCAAAGAATGAAACCACATGAAAGAAAGGCTAAGGTTAATTCTATTCTTATTAATAGAGCAAGAAATTAAAATAGTGACTACTATTATCAGTGTACATGAAGGTATAAATCACCGGATTGGGGTCTGTCCTTGTGAACACATCTGTAACTCACCAAGACAGGTAGCTGCTTGGCGACCAAAGTGCACGGTATCCAGGCACACAGTACACTTGGCAGCTCTCATGTTGAGTCCCACTGTGAAGCGGTGAGGGGTGTTGTGGTGCATCACTCTCTCTCTCTCCCTCTCTCTGTCTCTCTGACTGTCCTTCAAACGACGGCTATACTCTGAATACAGTCAGGGAACACAGTAAGGGCAGGCAGCTCCAGTATGTCTTACTCTGTCAGGTACATCCATCACTTCAAAACCTCAGTGCATCATGCCATAACCATCTATGAAATCAGTTAAACAAAAAACAAAAGGTTTCCAAAAGAAGAGTAACATGTTTGGCAAAATGCATCAATGCAAGTAAACTCTGAAGACAAAAAAAGATTATTAAGTTCATCAATCCCTTTGCTTGTGCCCACACACTGCTGCATTTTAAAGGCATTATCCAGTCAGCATCAAGGGTATCTATTCTGTATTAGAGATGGTCTGAAAATTTCATGTCATAATTATGGTAACCAAAATGATCACAGTTATTGATAAAATAATTTCAATTGTCATGAAACTGTGTGTTAACACAGAAAGAAAGAAAAACATGAGCAGTAAATGCTTATGTTGCATACGTACTGAATATCTCAACTGTCAATTTACTCATGAATGTGGCCCCTTTGTATTTTTCTCATACAAAACTACCTTTACATGATTTATACTTCATTCTTTTGGAGATATTGCATGTGAAAAATATGAAAGGGACAAATTTAGTGAGTAAATCATTCTACGTCTTTTGAGATGTAGAATAGAATAATCAGTAAAGACCATATCTCCCTACTGACAGACATGTATAAGCTGCAGAAATCATAACGTCACTTAGTCTTGGACTACTTCATTGTTACCCCTTGGACCCCTTGTTTAGACTTACTAGCAGGGGAATGGAGGCAAATTACAATATAACTGGACTAAAGTAAAATATAAAGCCTTGTTCTTTTTCTCCCGTTTCCTTCCTGCCACTATCTGCGAGAGGACTCAGCCCCATCCATGAGCAAACAGATAGTGACACAGACAGCAGGGGAGAGATCGATCATCATAAGCAGAGATCATCATTCATACTCTGCTGCCACAGTCTGCCTGCAGTAAATTATTTTCTTACTAACTGGCCTACAGCATATCAGACACAGATGTGTTGTGATTCCCAAAATTTTAAACAGCAAAAAAAAACTGCTTTAGATATGCTCTAAACATGATTCTGACTGAAAAAAAATAAACAATTTTTCACTGCAGGTCTTGCTTTAATCTCATGATGTTTGAACTACTGTAATTCCTTCTACTCAGGTCTCAGCTGCAAGTCCATTCCCGACTCCAGCTTGTTCAAAACTCAGCTGCCAGACTAACAAAATCAAATCAACACAACATCACTCCCATCTTTGCTACACCACACTGGCTACCTGTTAGATACAGAACTGATTTTAAACTTGAGGCTCACTTTAACAAGAATCTCTGGGACCAAATCAAAGGAACTGAGGTTAGCGAACTCAGTATCTGCTTTTAAATCACTTCTCAAAACTTACATTTACAGAAAAGCTTTTTTTATGGTGAAACTGTTTTATCCGCCTCTATCAGCTCCTTATTCATTTATTTGTTTATTTATTTTACCTGTTATACTATTTATACTGTTCAGGTTTTATGCCGTGTTTTTAATTTACAGCTAACAACTCGGATAATACATAATAATTTATGGATTTTCTTTAGTTCTGTTTCATAAAACACACATTTAAGTTTACAAACTTGTGGCATTCATGTGGATGTGGTTATACCTCCAAGGTAAACATCATTGCAAACCAAGCACACCTTCCCATGACAATGGCACCCACTGACAGCAGTGGCATCTCCTCAAAGTGCAAAAACTGTTTAGGAACAGCTTGGGGAACACAACAATGAGCCAAATGTGCTGATTGCTATCCGATCAAGCATCAGCTGAACAAGCTGAATTCACAGTTATCTCACCCTGCATCCCAGAGAACCCAAAGGATCTGTGACAGGACACCCTCAGGGGTCCTGTGTCCATTCCCCAAGGGCTCAAAGCTGTTTTTGGCAGTATGATTAGGACGTTCACAATATTAGGCATTGGTTTATATGTTGTTACCGACAGGTGTACACTTTTCCTTTCTTTCTTTCTTTCCTTTCTTCCTTTTTTCTGTTGCTGTTATAATCACAAGATTTTCTCACATGAATGAATACCAGGTTACAATGACATAAGATGAAGACATTAATTTTTCAGAGTAAGCTTTGTTGTTGTCACTGTGACTCTTTTGTAAGAAGAACAAAATGGCTGGATAATACCTTTAGATCAGAGTGTGGGTTTAAAAGGACACACAGCATTTTGTGCAGTGCACATTTTATAATATGGTATATCTGTGTATATGATGTGAATTTGAAGTGAGAATATAGTAAGTTAAAGAAAAAAGCAGGGTTCTGCAAATCAGATCAATTAAGCTTCAGCAACCAAGATAAGATGCTTCAGATTTCTAAAGCTCTGCACTGAAGATTCTTCAGCCTCACCTGACAAACCTGGTTGGTTCTGACATTTTATACTGTAAAAGTGCAGAGCTTTTAAAATCTGGCCTGTCAAGGATGTGGATGCAGCAAAGGAGAAGAGAGATAAGAGACCAAGCTGCAGAAACCATGAATTTGGATGACTTACTTTCAAAAGTGACCCTCCTTCCCTCTGAAAGGTGTGTGAAAGAAGAGGATAGTAAGAGCTTCAAAAATTAACCTTCGAATGTGAGGTGTGGTTGTGTGTGTGGTTGTGTGTGTGTGTGTGTGTGTGTGTGTGTGTGTGTGGTGTGTGTGTGTGTGTGTGTGTGTGTGTGGGTGTGGGTGTGTTTGTGTGTGTGTGTGTGTGTGTGTGTGTGTGGGTGTGGGTGTGGTGTGTGTGTGTAGTAGGGGAGAGTGGGCTAAGATTGGGCCATTTTTTAACTCATACAGCACATCTTCAGTATTTTATCAGTTGTGCCTGACTCAAACAGACAACAACATACGGAGTTCCAAAGAGAGAGAGAGTGGTCTTTGGGATCAACTCACCCCATGTAAAAGTAAGTTGATCCAGTTTAGACTGTAAGATGAGCTAACAGCTGCCTGAGAAAATCTTTGCCAACTATTGTATTTACCCTATTTAAAGTATAACCCTGAATGTAATTATCAATAATTAAATCCCCGATTCTGTTGATTTTATTGGTGATCATGAAATCTACAGTTCTGAGAGATGAAGATGCTTTGCCGACTCTCTTAAGAAATAGACACTGAAGTCTAAAACTGAATGAAACCTTTGTTCTTTTAAGTATCATAAAAGTCCTTTTGTTTTTCACTTTTAGTGTACACCCTATATTAATAGAATATAACAGCAAACCTTTTAGAATACAACATCCCATAAAATGCTCTGATTCCTTTTTTTAATCACACACTTTGTAGCCAGTGAACAATCCTAACATGTCACATATTCATACCCCTTGAACTTTTCCACATCTTGTCACGTTACAACCACAAACTTAAATGTATTTTATTGGGATTTTATGTGACAGACCAACACAATGTAGCACATAATTGTGAAGTGGAAGGAAAATGATACATGGTGTTAATTTTTGCAT
>VUQI01006530.1:2980-28011 GCA_015106735.1 Paratilapia polleni
AAATAAAAAAAAAATAAAAAAAAAAAAAAAAAAAAAAAAAAAAAAAAAACAAACAAAAAAAAAAAAAACAGACTAAAACTGTGGGAAACTAAAAAAAGATGTTTTTATTTCAAATTTGATAATGTCTTCTAGTAGAGATGCACCAGCTGTGAAATTCTATGCCAGTACCAGTGATTAAAATAAAAATTTGCCCAATAGCTCAAAGTCTTTTTAAAATTTTTTTTTTATTGATTTCCTGTTTTGTGCCAAGAAAATAAAGAAACTTTCATCGTAAAGCTTTTCATCACACTGTCTTTAAATGGGTACCAGTTTATTATGTCATATTTCTGAAACTAGATCCTGCAAACCTGATGCAACATAACAGATCAACTCTGGTCATCAGCCTTATTTGCCAATTGGCCAACTGCGGACAACAAGGGAAGGGAATATTGGCTGGTATTGACTTAGTTTGAAAGTAATTTGACATTTCTTTTTTTTTGCTGTTATGTAAGATCACTACTTGAATGTTGGGATGTTTGGTGGTGCTGACAGTGACTTTAAATGTCAGATATGCTTAATTTAATGTCTGCTGTCACTCGGTGTGCCTGATACAGTGCCAGAGTGGATGGTTTTGCAGTGAGAGGAAACCTGAAAAGTGTATTATTTCTGAGGTAAAAATAAGACTGAAAACCTTCAGTCAGTACTTGGTCCATTTGAGCTGGACTCATATCAAAAGACAGGCAGCTCTTCCACTGAGGGATCCAGGGTCACCAGTACATGCTAATGGGAAAGCTCTGTGGACTTGCAGTTTCTCATCACATAACCCATCTGCACAACACAGTGACTGTGTATTTTAGACTCTGCTGCAGCCTGCCTTTCTCTCTCTCCCCTCTTCTGTCTTACTGTCTTTTCTTAACTCGCATGTATGTGGTGGTTTGAACACCTAAACTCACACACACAAAGTGCACACTCACACGCACACACACACACACACACACACACACACACACACAAACACACACATACACACACACACACGCAGCAGGAGTGGGGCCTGCAGCTCCTGGGTGTTTTGCAGGTTGGATTCACACCGATGCTTTCTCTGACTGCACTATTGTTATTTAAATGTGGGAGGGCGATCAGCAGCAAGCATTAATGGCATCCTCAGCACTGCAGATTCTGCACAAGACACACACACTCGCACACACAAAAGCGTACACACACAGACATGCACACATGCACGTGTGAGACACACACTTTCACGCAAACCTTGTGGATGCACCTTGAGGGCCATATGAATAACAAATACCTCTGCCATCTGCAATACCACAGAGCATTTCCGACCATTTCGGCACATTAGTCAGCAATCCTTTGACTTAGGCTCTCCACGCACTACTTGGTGTATTAGCGGCGGTCTCCCTTGCCACGATACGCTGCGTTTAAGAGAATGCAGTTTGAAGAGAAGTTTGTTTTCTGAGCTTAAACTTTATGTCACTGCTGATCTGACCTTGTCCTCTCAAGTTTGATGTAGTGGGAGGTGCTTGAGTCATTTGCTGAGGCGATGTTTTGTTCTGTCAAGGCCAATCTGAGCCTAGCTCGAATACCTGTGGTGATGGTATCGTTTTAAACTGGTGAAGACCTCCCCCCACCTCTCCGACACCGCCAGACCAAATGGGATTAGACAGGCACCCCTGGCCATTAACACTTGATCCTTACCTGATTTCTTTCTCCCTAGGAAACCCTGGCTGAAATAGTCAGTCATGTTGCTTTTCGATTCCACATAATAAAAGATGTAAGTTCAGTACTCTGGCAAGTGGGTCCAGTGGTCATGTAATGGAACAAAATTAATTTGGAAAAAAGTTGTTTTCCAGGTTCATAATGTAATAGAAATTGTATGCAATAGTATATTTCTTACTGTGCAACGCAGTGTAATCTGAGGCACAGCTCAGTACTGTCGTTGTTGGAGGTTGAGATCATTTGACAGAATGTATCAGTTGCATATATTTTCATCAGCTGAAAGGGTTGCAAAATAACAGTTTCAGGACAAAGGTGCTCATAATACAACGTTACACAGTATTAACATAGTTTTACAATTGTCATAAGTCAGGTAATATAAAATGTACCAATTTCCTTTCAGTAATATGTATGCTTTGATGAATTAAGACATTCAGAAACTCGTCATGTAGACACTGAGATATACATGTCACACCTGGCCATAAGGTAAAATGCACACAATTAACACCTTTATATAGTGTATATTTTTCTAACTTTGTTTTGTCCATTTTTGCAGGACATTTTTTATTTTCAGATAAGTGGAGATTATACCTTTATCTCCATAATTTTATCAATGGCAGCTTTACGACTGCTCCCTAAGTCTGAACTGAATTATGAATTTCAGTCTAAGCATGCATGGTAGCGGGTCTCAGAATCCTGCTAAACTCCTCAATTGGCATGGATGTCACGTCTGTAGACCTAAATTTTTGAGTGTTGTCAATATGATAAATTAAACTATTATTATGTTTTCACAGCTCGCATCATTTACAGAAGTCTTCTGCCCGTAAAACTGAAGTGCCTCCATAATCCTAATCAACAGAAAGGTTTTTAGGTTAGGTGGCCACCATTTTAGTACCCTTAGTGAACTTCAGTCATCATTTAATTCATTTTGTGTTCATGTAATTTATCAGGAAATTATTGAACAGCTCTCCAAATGCTTAATCGTGTGGAGAGTTAATGTTGTTAGTGTTCAAACTATGCTATACCCAAACTGTAGTGGAAAATGATGTGTTTATTTTTTCCATCTGTACAATTATGTTAAACTGAAGCAAAGTTTGTGATATGGGGCTAACAGTGTTGAAGCCTGTAGTTAATTACTATGATAACAGCCTCCTCACACGAATCCTGCACAGAGCAGATTTTTTTTATTTGCTCTTTTTTTCAGCTAAAATATGAATATGGTTTTAGACACTTGAAGCCTTACTGAAGGGATGGTGGTGTCACTTAAATGGTGAAGTGTTTAGAACTTTTCTAATCCCAGTTTTAGGTCAGATAACTGTTTTGATACCTTATATTTTTCATTTTGCCCTTAAAAAATGAGTTTGATCGACATCATGTTAAACCCAAGATATTGCAAATTAGGCGTATTTCAGAAACTATTTAAATATCCCATGGATTGCTTCTCATTTCTGTGCAATTAAATAAACACTGTTAATTAGCTGCTTGGAGTAATGGTTTAATTAACTACTTTCTCTAAAAGAAAAAATAAGAGCTAGTAATTACATGTAGTTATTATAAAACATTCACTTTTTGTGACAGAAGAACTGGTTTGGAGAGTTGGAGAGAGACTTTGAGAGTATCACTGAGTTTATGAGTGCAAGCATCTCCTAGGTCCTTTTGGAGGTTCGTGTTTCATCGGTGGTGTTATTTAAATGCGAGCATTTTAGAGGAACAAGCACGAATGTGCATTTTGTGTGTGTGTGCAAGAGTGCATCTGTGTGAGTCCGAGTGTGTGTTGCAGAGTGTTGTCAGAAGTGATCCTATTTTCATTACTCACTGGCTCAAAGAAGGAGGTGAGGCCCTGGCTTGCAGCAGTGATAAATGCATTACCCCAATAAACCCTGTCTCCACTGAGGTGCTGAATGCTGACACGCACACACAAATACACACACACACAGGGGAGGTGGTGGTGGTGGGGTGACAGAGAGAGAGAGTAAGAAGGATGTATAGATAGAAGGAGTGAAGAGACAATCAGATAGGAAGAGAAAGACAGTGACAGCTAAGAGGAGATGAGAAAGAGAAGATGGAGGAAGAGAAAGGGAAAAAAAACAACAACAGAGGTTGGAATACAGGGGAAAAGTGAAAGGGAAAAGTGACAGGTGCTGAGGAAAACGGAGCGACAGGAGACAGAGGAGATGGAGGAAAGGAAGCAGGCAGACACTAAAGAGAGAGAGAGATGGGGCAGGTGGAGGGAGTGGTGGGTGCAGAGAAGCAGAAGGTTGGGGTGGAGGGGTGCTAATGGCTGTATGCAGAGCAGGACTGTGGGGCATGCAGGGGCTTGTGGGTGCAGAGGAGTGGGTGGGTATGTGGACGGATTCAATAGGTATAGATGGGAGGGAGGTGAAGGATCAGTGGTGTCCAGCTGGCCTCTTCCTCGGCCCCTCATTAGAGTAGCACAGGTCTGTTGAGAATAGTAATCCTGGAGGAGATGGGGAGGAGATGATGTCCATATTGTGTGTGGAGTGTTCATTTCCCCACAAGTAGTTTTAAGTTTAACCATATTCCTACATGATCTAACCTACATTAAGAGAAATCCTCAAACGTTCACACTCCCCGTTTTTTATTTTTTTTATTCACAACACAGGTTTTGGGTTTGAAACCCAAACTCAAAACCTGTGTTTATTTATCAACATGCCATCAAATTGAAATATTTAAATATTGTAAATGCCTTCATGTAATATTGATTTCACCAACAGACAGCCTGACATATTTGGTATCGTTAAAATTTTGTTGATCTGCACTAGAATTTAAAACTTTATGTTGTGGTATTGAACAAAGTTTGGATGCACAACATGACTTTGTAACGATCGGCATTAACTGAGTGAGTACGCAAAAACTGTGTGTTGATGATATCATGCATGTCTGTGTTTTTTTTTAATATGACTGCAACACAGTGAACACAGCTGGGAGTTAATGCAAGAGACTGTAAATGTACCTTCAAAAACCTTCAAATGTACAGTACATGTGTTGTTTAGTCTGTGTGTGTGCAGACACTGTGTGTGTGCATGTTTATGTTTGAATGTCTGTGACTGAAAATGCTTGTGTGGGCATATTACAGGATGAATGTGTGTGTAAAGGCAGTATGGTTAAAATGTGTGTGTGTTTAGTAAGAATGCATCTGAGTGTATGTATTTATAAAGATAGTTGTGTGTGTGTGTGTGTACAACATATGTGTGTGCATATATGGGATGAGAATATTAAGATCTGGTCTTGTGTGTATGCAGTGTTTTCATGAATATTTGTGAATGACTGTGGGTGTGTGTGTGCTCTAACTCCTAATCACCAAGTCCCTCACTTCCTCTCTCCCTCCCTCGCTCCCTCTCTCTCTCTCTCTCTCTCTCTCTTTCTCTTCTTTGCCTCCCAGCCCACCACCTGTGGTAATGAGGTGAGGGTAGGAGCAGATCAGAACCCTTAGCGAAGTGGACTGGCTCCGTCCTCAGTCGCAACTACATGCGGGTCAGGCCTCCCTCATTAGCCGCCATCACTGTGACATCACAGGTGAAAGCGGCGGTGTGCAAATTGAAAACACCAAGTTCACCGAATCAAATCAGAACCTGAGCGAAGACCTGCCAAGTCTGAGCTTAAAAAAATAATAATAAATAAATAAATAAAAGAAAGTGTTAAGCAGGTCTTTTTAATGTCTTTTTGTGATTATTAATGAATTAGAGGAGGAGCTGGACATTATGTGTTGAAGTGGGGGGTGAGATGGGGAAAAATGAGAGTCTGAGAGGGGCAGAGGGCAGAATACAATTAAAAGTGAACAGAGAGTCAGGGGGACTGACCTGGTGATGGGAGAGGAGAGGAGGGGAGAGGGGGCAGTTCTGAGTGCACGTGCACCACATAATGAAAGGTTGAACTTTTTGTGGCCAGGCTGGCATACCAAATCAACTCACCCTGGGAGTGTTGAGGGGGACAAGGGGGAAAGAGTCCATAGTGCAGCATGAGAGAGGGAGGAAGGAGAAATGGAAACATCAAGTGACCCGAATGAAAGAAGCAAAGGCGAAGGAGAGGCAGAGACTTTAACGAGGGACAAGGGAGGTAGAGAGGGACTGAACATGGGAGGGACAGAGGGATGCAGACCAACTGGCTGAATGAGTAGGGAGGAGGAGGCTGGAGAAGGAAAGGAGGGAGAGACAGAGAGAGTGAGAGGCCCCCGCTACGTGGCTGCCACGGGGGCCTGAGTGACAGAAATTAATAATTAGTGACAATGATTGACAGCGCTCCCTCCATCTGCGGCTCTCTGCCGCCTCGCAACGCCTGCCTCCGCTAGCGACCGCGGGCACAATGAGCTCCGGAGGGATTGTGGGAGACGCACTTGATTGACAACTGCCTCCTGGAGAGATGAGGGAGGTGGAGTGGTGGGCTGAGGCAGAGGAGAGAAAGGAAGGAGTGAAAGAGAGGAGGGTCGGTGTAGGAGAGGGAGTGATGGAGGGGAGAGGTGGGTGACGGGGGCCAAAGGGGACAGAACAAGAGAAGGGGGTTGGGAATTTAGGAAGATGGTCAGAGATTGAGGAAGGAATTGCTGCTATCAGCTCCTCTCTGTCTCCTCTTCCATTATCATCCCCACTTTCTCCATCACACCTAGGGTTGCTCATCTTGCCATTCCCTCCTCCACTAGTGCTCTGACACTAGCACCCGTATGCAAAAGTGACAAATTTACCACAGAAGGAAGGAAATGGATAAATAAAGAGGAGAAAATGAGAAAGGGGGGTTGAGGCCTCCGGTTTCTCCGGTGAGGGGGAATAGCCTGTAAATAGTCATCAGCAGGGAATTTGTCACTCTCTCTGCTTCTGTCCTGTCTCTCTTTTCCTCGCTCCATCCTTCTCCACCCTGCCATCACTCCTGCTAGCCATCCCCACTGTCTTTCTCTTTACTGTCAGCCGTGACACCAAGAAGTGTCTTGGGTTTACTATATACTTTTTCTTTCTCTGGAGGTGGAAATGCATCCGTGTAGGAATGAAACCTTGTATGACGATGCACAAGCCTATGACATGAAGT
This sequence comes from Paratilapia polleni, assembly GCA_015106735.1. Lineage (NCBI taxonomy): Eukaryota > Metazoa > Chordata > Actinopteri > Cichliformes > Cichlidae > Paratilapia > Paratilapia polleni. The sequence goes on from VUQI01006530.1 coordinate 9,731, forward strand.
CAGACAAATGTCATTTCTCTGAGTCTTTTTTTTTCTGTCCTTTTTTTTCTTGTTTTATCTCTATTGCTATTCCTCGACCCTCACATTTCTCTTCTCTCCCCTGTTTTTTTCTTTCATTTCATTCCCTTTTGATCCTCTTTTTCATCTACTTCCCTCTGGTGTACCCCTCTCTTCATCCTTTTTCCTTCCATGCCAGACCCATTTCAGCCTGCCATGACATGGCCTGAGCTAATGTGCTCCAGTACGGCTTAATCGCTGCACAGGTCTCCAAGGCTTACTGCTACACACTGTAACAAAGTACACTACTTACCTCAGGGCCACACAGAGAATAGGCTTGCACAGAACACAGCGAGATCCAGTGGGAATCAGTTTCACATCACAACACATTATTGATTTTTTTTCTACCCCCAAAACAGACATGTTTTTCATTGTTGCCTGAACCTAGCTTCCTATCTCTCTGTCCCTTACAGAGGTAGGGAAGGAGCTCAGGATTAAGGTCATGCCCTAGAGGTAAACACTGTAATAGGCCTTATTTTTACACTAAAACTATCCATTTTGCTGGTTAATGTTTTTTTCTACTGAACCCATCACTTGTTAGTTTGCTTTTTTTTTTGTATGTCATGTTGCAACAGCTTATAATCCTTTTCCCTTCTGCAGTGCAGCAAAGAGCTAAGTTATTGATTATTTTTTTCATTTTTTCATTACATAATTTCATCTGTAATGGGAGAAAATAATAAAAAAATGATAATGTGAATTATTTCTTTCTCTCCAACCAACAATCCAGAGAAATCCTGACTTTTGAGAGGTGCGATCCAGCCACTGTGAACTTGATAAAAACTTTAGTATTATTAGTGTTGATATTTTACTGTTCAGGTTGACTTGAATGTGAAGGGCAAGGCACGTTGAGATAACATAGCTCTGCTCTTTGGGAGCTTTCTTAGTACGTTACTTTCTCAGTTGATGTAAAAGAAAACTATCAGATTTCTTTTTTGGCTTTAACAGGTGTTTGTGGGTTAAGAAAACTTAACTCATATACCTCGTTATATAAAAAGAAGTGAAGTGTTTCCGTTTAATTTGTTTTTTTCTTTAGACATTAGTTGAATGCAGTGAATGTCCTTGAAGGGCCCACATCACTACTTCTTCTCTGCCCAGCTGACGGCTTGTAACTTTGCCGCAACCCTTTACTCTTTGCACGCAAGTACACACACACACACACACACACACACACACACACACACACACACACACACATTAAACAGACGGCAAAGAACACGTGGAGCTGACAGCTGGTAACTGCAGGGCCCAGCAGGTGCAGTGTGTGTATGTGTGTGAGCGTGTGGTTGGCCCCAGAGGGCCCCTGACTCATGGCCAGAGAGGCAGGCAGAGGTGTGTGTGTGTGTGTGTGTATACATGGTTGTAAGGGGGGCCTGGCTGACTGACTAGCCTGGAGTTGACTTCACTTCAGCTCCAGTGATTGATTGCAATAGGCCTGGACATGAGGCGATGTATTGCCTGTGGATACTACCTTTGACTACCTTCATTACATCAATAGGCCTCTCTCGCTCCTCTTTCCTGTTTTATTTTTGTTATTTGTGTGTTTTTGTGGCCTTTTACTGAACTTTGAAGAGTTCACTTTATTATGATAATCAGCACTGGTCAAGGAACTTTGTGGAAGGACTTGCTTTATGAAATGGATCACTGCTTGTAAGCAAAATTACAGGAAAACTTTGACTTGAATGTGCTGAAGGTGGGAACTTGTAGTGCTTTTAGTTCTTTCCCTTACCAGAACCAGCTTGTTTTTGGTCAGTATGCCATTTGATGGAGTGTGCTTGCCAGCCCGCCCGCCTCTGGCTATGGTGCCATCTTGAAAAGCGCCGCGGCACACACACCTGGCCTGCCGGCTGCCTCTTTGGTCTGCCTCACCTTTTGTCAGCACCATGTTAATGAAGGCCCTGTCAGTGTCCACTGCTCGCACACCGGGGCGCCTTTTAATGAGTTCGCTATTTGATCACTATAGACACCCGGCATGAACCATGTTCGTTTTTTTTTCTTTCTTTTTTTTAACCCCTCATGGTTGCTTCTGCTTCAGTCTCGTATGCATGTTCACAAAATTGTGTGTGTGTGTGGCCAAAGGGGAGGGAGACAAGAAGGAGGGGGCTGGTCAGCTGATTAGGACTAGTTTATCATAAAAGGGGAGGGTGGTTGTCTTTTAAAAAAAGAGGAAAAGAAAAGAAAATTATTATTTTTATTCCCCCCTCTCTCTATACCCAAGTGAGTCGTGGCTCTCTCTTTTCAGGGGTAGATGAAAGCAGCTGGGCGCAGGGCTTCCAACAAAAAGTGCCAAGCGATCACAAACAAACCTTCAGATGAATCACATCAAAGGCGCTGCCCCAATTGTTAGCCCTCTCGTATCTGCGGAAAATTGGCTCATTAAGGGCAAAAAATGACATTGTTTACATTAGCCGGGGCCCTGATTAGTGCTAGCCATGTTTGTTGTGTTGCTCTGCTGTCCGCTTACCAACAGACCACTTCAGCCGCTCTGCACAATCGCTCCTTTGAAGGCTTTCTTTCTGTGGAAAAAAAGGAGATAGAAAGAGTGAGGACAACAACAACAACAACAAAAAGAAACAGAAAAACAGAGTGGAAAAATACACCAATACACACACACACAAACACATACAACTGCATTTCCAAACCCACACAAATGGACATGATAGCTGGTCTTTTTTCTCTCTGCCTCTCTACTCTCCCCTGCTTATTGGCTTTTCTCTCTTTAGGACTAATTAGGTTGCTTGTGGAAATAAAGGTGATAGGAGAGGACAGTTGGGCCAATGATGAGTCTGTTTGTGCTGTAATTGCACTGATAAAGAGGCTAGTGTTGTTGGCGGCAAAGAAAAGAAAAGAAAGAGCTTGACAATGAAACGCCCGGGGCTCTTCTTTGCGCCGATGGCCTCGTGTCTGTGAAAAGAACACCTTTTGTGGAGCAAAGCTTTTGTAAACTGGGATGATTTCTAATCTGTGGAAAGTGCCATGTGTTTTAGACGGGCGCGTGTGTGTTTGATCTCGTAGATCTAAGGTGTAAGGGTCCTTCTGCCTTCTCATCTCCCACTTGAACTTCTTTTTTCACTCATCTGCCTTTTTTTTTTAAACACCCAGGCTCTGTGGAATCATTCAGCACTAAAGAAGAGACGAAATTACACAAGTTTAATCTCTAATCACTTCTCGTCAGACCTCTTTTGTTGCAATAAAAAAGGATGTGTCATGTTATATATACATAGATGAACATGGACTGTGTTTGTATATTCTGTTCATGCCCTATAATGTGTTATGAACTAACACATAAGATATATCCATTATAATGGATTTATAAGGCTGTATATAAACTGAAATGACATGTCTAGAAAGCTTCAACATGTAGAAAAATGAGCTTTTCGACTGCTCCAATTCACCGCTGGTATATTTTACACGATCACAGTGTGCTTGTTAGCCTATTATCAATTGTTAATAACAAGCTGAAATGGAAGCTGTCTGTATGTAAGTTTAATATGCCAGGTATCTTAACACACAGGATGACAGCAGCAGCGGCCTTACTCCATCAGCGTTTATTGCAGCCATTACAAATCATAAGTAATGCAAGGAATCAGTAAGATTGGGAATAAAGAAAAGATAAATACAGAATTATGTTTATAGCCACAGAGATAGGAGCGCCACAGCCATCTGACCGCTGATATCTCAGCATCTAGCAGGTAGTTTATGCTTGCTGTTGTCATCCTTGAACATGACACTGTTCTGGTACCTTTAGTCAGGTTCAGGATAGTTTCCTTGGTCAAACAAAAATGACTGACGAGCTCATTGCTGTGCATTTTCAGTGGGTTTTTGTGGTCTCTAGAAACACTATCCCTTGTCTTTTCTCTTTCCATAGCAAGGTTAACATACCACAAATTATGAGCCATGCCTTTTTTTCTGTTGAGTGCAGCTAATCAAAGCAGGTGTCACTGATCATTACCGTGGTAACATCAGACTTGGGTAAGTTGTCAATATTTATTTGGAGCAAACTTAGGACAGGTCTAACCCTACAGGCCAGTCTAAAGTATCCTTGTGAATCTGGCTCCTGGATTGAACTCTGTAGCTAATATGCAAGTTCCAGTCGTGTCATCATCACTATATTGATCAAGTTTATTTCACAGATTTTTCTCATATTGTACAAACCCATTTTAAAATTCTATAGTGTATTTTTTACATTTAAGAAGCTTATCATTTTCAATCTGTTATGATATATTGGGTCTTTATACACACATTTTCAGAGCTTACCAAGAAGTCGTTGGATTTGTCTCACTTCTCTCCAAGTCCTCTTTTTTTTTTCTTGTTTCTGTATGAAAATGAAACGGCGTCAAGCGACAAGCTTGTCCTCTATTTCTGATTGTCAGTGGTGTCAGGAGCATCCACAGTCTGTGGGAGAATCTTAGCTCATAGACTGTCATAACCTGTCTGAAGTTATTTTTTTTTGCTGAAGTTTCAAAAATTTTTTTTAATGTTCACGGATTTGCCTCTACTCATTTGCCGAGTTCATATTCATGACAGTACGTGTCTTTGTGTTGATATAGACAATAATACTATGCATTATGTCCTATTAAAATACTTATAATGTATTATACACAAGACATTCATAAAAAGTGTTATCAAACATGCATAAGTCTCTTCCCCCCCATTAATCAAAGCCATGATTGTCATGTGTAATAATTCTGTGATCATTTCTACCTTTTTGATTCAAAGACTTTTTGGCAAACTACTTCCAACAAGTTCCCTCAGTGACACATTTGACCTATTAAAATTCAGGAGGGGACATTTCATTTATCTTAGCTTGGTCTGCCAGCAGTATGAGAACAAGACAGTGCATGATAAAAAAAAATAAAAAAAAAGATGGAAAAAAACTTTGGGAGTATAACTTCAAGTTCTGGGTGAGCAGGTCAAGCTGCATTGCTAACGACAGCCACCGACCCTGCGCTCGCCCTGTGTTACCCTTCACCTTCCTCTGCTCCCCAGGCCGACTCACCTTTGCCCTGGGAGAGAAATGGAGTCTGAGATAGAAGGGGAGGGAGGATTGAGGGAAGGATGGAGAAGAGATCCCCCTCAACATAATGATAACCACAGAGATCTGGCCACCGTCCCCCACTGGCCCCTGGACACTCAGCCCCGCGGCCCCCAGGTCAGCTCAGCACATTATACTTCCTCTCTCCTCCTGAACTCTCTGACTCCACATTTACATACGCACCACTTTTTTTTCCCTCTTACTTTCTTTCTTTTTTCTAGTTTGCTACATTTCTCCTCCTTTTTTTCCCCTCACTACACCTCATTTTCTTTTCAGTTTCTCCCAGAACTCCTCCCTTTCTCCTCTTTGTCTTTTGCATTTCATCTGTGCAGACCATGTGCTGTGTATGTATGTGTGTGAGTGTGTAATAATTACCATTTAGAATACTAGTAGATCTCTGAGGGAGGGAGCCCAAGTTTGCCAACACTGAGGCATGGTGGGAGCTGTTTGGTTTGTGTTTAGGTGCCCTTGGTGTGCTCTGCTGAGGAATCAGAATTTCCTTGACTTTTGACCGTTGTTCTCCCCAGGGGGGAAGCAAGGGGGGATAAAAGGGCACAGACTGACTTCCATTTGCCGTTTAAGGACCCATATGGAAAATATAAATTGGTAGCAGCAGGAAAGACTGAAACCATTGGCATTCCGGGCATCCAGCATTTGAATTCATGAGGTTGTGTTGTGTCTCTGCCCACTTCTCGATTGGAATATTTAAGAATGTGTCACATGGGGAAAGATGGATAGAGATGTCGACAGTGCTTGCTTCTGTCATTGTTTTCTGTCCGAGTCTCTTTCTGAATATTTACTCTGTTTCTTGGTAATATCTGATACATAAACAGAATGAATGTTGACAGCTACGATGAGTTGATTTAGGATCAACAGTGTGCTTTCTATATTTACAAATTGCTGCAGCCTGGGGGAAAGCTTGTACATCCAAAATCGTGTTTGTTTTTATCCACATTGGTGACATTCGAGAGATGTGCCTATCAAGACAAACTTACATAATGTTCATCATTAAGGAAACAGAAGTAGTGGAAATAAGTCAGGAGCAATCAGACCATTTCCACAGAAGGGCATCTTAATCTTTTCAGAAGTGTTTAGTAGCTTAATATGGCAAATATACTCGTTTTTAAAAAGTATAATCCTTTGGGTTTTTAAATCTTAAAGGCCTCTTCCCTGTTCACTTTTCACAAGCCTGTAACCTATAGTACCATCCAACATTTCACAATAAAAAGCATAAATTATAAAAACTGAGACAGAAGTATGAATTTCTCCTTCCCTATTCCACCAATCACCTTGCCTTTCAATTACTCTGCAAAGTTCAAACCACTTTTTTTAGTCTGCTGAGCTGCTACCTGTAATAATTTCAGTTCATTATTTGTAAATACATTAGTAAATTTAATTAATTGGCAGCAAGACAACATATCATCGTTTCAGTTGTTACTTTTCAAAAACTGTGAAAAGATTAACCTTTATATTTTGTAGTTTTCTCAAGCATTATTTGTCCAAATGTGTGAGGGCTCAGTTAAATCATGTTTTTTTTTTTTTTAATTAGTGCAATTAATCTGTTTTTGATTGATTGATTCGTTTCTAGGAGGTGCAGTTTTTCTCTTCAAATCGCTTTGTCTAGTCAGCAGTGTTAGGGTTATTACTCAATAAAGGAATGTGTTACACATTACTCATTACCTTTTTTAAAAGCAGCGCTTTACATTACTTAATTACTCCCTGGAGAAAGTAATTTGTTACATTACTCATTACATTACTTTCGCATTTCTCCTTAATATGGCCTGAAATGCACCTTCACATTATTACCAGTTAACAATATAAAGCTTAGGCTACAGTCTCACACACTGACACAAATCTCTATCATAATAAGGACACACACAGGATCTGTCTTCTAGTGTTTAAGTATGAACACAAAGGCGACAACACAAAGCAAAGTTGAAAACCAACCCAAAGAGGCTTTAAAGCGATCGCCACTGCAATCCTACTTTAGAAACATGAACAGGTAGCAGTGGAGGCTATAATACTACAAGCCTGACAGCTCATCACTATCTTTGTTACCTGCTGAAGCTCAGTCTCTGGCAGCTGGGCTGGGGTCGGCATAGACTCAGCATTAACATCACTCTGGGCTCTTGGCTAGCTTTGTGTTAGTATGCTGTCTGTGCAGATGCTTGCTAAGAGCCGATGTTGTGTTAGCAGTATAATACAGTTGTTTCAGTCCTTGATGCAATCTGCACTTTACCATGACGCTCTATAAAAATAAAAGTAATGTTCATATCTGCACTCCTCAAAAAAAAAAGCTGACTATAGTGTAGGTGTGCAGGAAGAAAAAGACGATTGATGTTTTTTTCCTTTCTATCTGCCCATGCAGATAGAAAATGCAGATAACTGAGGAAACTTTGTAATGCAAGTGACGACACAATTGTAACTGTAATGTGATTGCTGGATTTACATTATTGCATTACCGAAAACTGCTATGTGATTACAGTAACGCATTACACCCAAAACTGCCTGTCAGTGTCCAGTTAAAAAAAAAGAGAAAAATAAATAACTTCAATAATTTATTTGTAAAAATAGATTGATCCATTTTCTATTAATTGTTTTTAATCAACTGCCTGTTTCAGCAAAGAACTGAAGATTTTTAGATGATTTTCCACTTTCATGGCTGTGCCATGTTGAAATAAGTTGAATTAACTTGAAATAAGTAGTTAATAAAAATGAAACACTTCAATGCAGCACATGCATAATGTCTTATTGCCATGAATTAGTCTCACTGCCTTACACTGGTCCTTGTGCTTCAAGGAACCACACTTGACTAGCACAAGGTGGTGGCTGAAGGGAATAAGGCTTGCTAGATGGAGGAGCAGAGTATACTATGTACTGTGTGTATATATGTGTGTGTTTGTGCTAAAAGGGAGGGGTTGTGGAGTGACTGCTTGACTTCACAGGAGCAGGCCTATTGGGGGACTGCATTAGGATGGAGTTGGGTCCGGCTCATGGGACAAGGGACCAGTTGTGACCTTGTGGATGATAACTGCCACCAGGGGTCACAGCCAGCCAAACAGGGGGACAGAGGGAGAGAGAGACAGAGAGTGAGTGAACAAAGCTTCACGATGCCCCCATTTTCTCCATCTCACTCTCCTTATGTCACTGCTATCAGTTTAAATGGAGCATTATGCAAAATGAAGATGATTTTGGCTTCAGGGGGTGTGGTGGGGAGAATTGCGGGTTAATGTAGGGGAGAAAAGAAAAGAAAGATGGGGATTTTGTAAGGTGGGGAAAAAAGGGTGGGAGCAATAGTATGAGGTTGTGGGGCTTGGTGGGAGGTGTTGGTGGGGGGATAAGGGGTATAAGAGGGTTAATAAAAGTGACAAGTGAGTGTTTCATTCTATCTAAACCACCCTCCTAGACAGGTAACTCACTTAGAGAATTTGCTGAATGAGGCAGTCAGGCTATTGGGAAAGATCGTCACTCTAGTGTCTGTCTCAATATCAGCCAGAGGCGACACAGGACCCCGGGGTCCGGCCTTCCCATATAAAAGCCCACCTGAGAGCCAGCACAATAAAGGCCACTCAGCCAGATGCAATATACCACAAAGAGAATTTCCTGAAAAACTTGATTTAAGCCGGAAAGAAATTGAAAGTTATTTGCAAATAGTGATTTCCTAAAATCATATACCCCAGGTTGACTTAGGAGAGTCATTCATATAAGATTGACTGTTATCTACAAACTAAATGGATTTGGTTTCACCTGACTCAAAAGAAAAAGTTATTGGAAAACACTTACCCGGGTCTCTTGTCTCTTCCTGTGCACTGTTGAGGGAGAGTGTAGTGCTGCATATACCCTCCGAGGATTTTTCATTTCCATTGCATACACTGTTTTTAAAGGGCCCAAATCTCAGACTTCCTCTAAGTTTATTCTGCTTACCATGAGTCAAAAATGTGATTACCTAAAAGTGCTGTAATTGTATCTTAGTCGTATGTTCAGTAACAGTGAATTCCCAACTCAAACATTTCATTGGATCTTCTTTAATATTGACTGTGTCTTTCTTGATTGTGTGAAATAAATGCAGCTGGGCTATTTTGTCAAATACAATAGTAAAGTAGTTAGTCTGACTCCTTGTAAACAATACATTTTTTTGATGCAGCTCGCATGAATACTTCCAAGACATGTATTTTATATTGCATTCTTTATGGTTTAAATATGCAGCAGAAGTACGAATGAAATAAAGGTGAAGCACAGTTTACAAGAGAGGTTGTTGTTGAAAGTGTTTTAGTTTAAGATTGATTTTATTTATTTATTTTTTAATTCAACACACCACATGTTACAGTGCAGAAAATATAAGTAACCTGATCAGGTAGAAAGCCAGGTGTGGTTATATACAAAAAGAAGTACTTGACTTAAAGTATGCACTCATTGGCCACTTTGTGAGGTACATCTTTTCAACTGCTCATTAATGCAAATATCCGGACAATCACATGGCAGCAACTCTGCAACTTTGGCATGTAGACACGTTGAAGACGACCAGCTGAAGTTCAAACTGAGCATCAGAACAGGGAAGAAAGGTGATTTAAGTGACACTGAACGTGGCAGACGGGCTGGTCTGATTATTACAGAAACTGCTGATATACTGGGATTTTCCACAGAACCATCTGTAGGGTTTACAGAGGATGGTCAGAAAAAGATAAAAAGTCCAGTGAGCAGCCGTTTTCTGGGTGAAAATGCCTTGTTGCTATCAGAAGTCAGAGGAGAATGGCTAGACTGCTTCAAGTTGATATGAAGGCAACAATAACTAAAAAAAACAAAAAAACAATCATTACAAACAAGGGGATGCAGAAAAGCATCTCAGAATGGACAACCTTGAAACACATGGCCTACAGCAGTGGAAGACCATGCTGGGAGCATCATTTAAATGCCACAGCCTGCCTGAGTATTGTTGCTGACTATATCCATCCCTTTATGACCACAGTGTACCCATCTTGTGATGGCTGCTTCCAGCAGGATAATATGCCATGTCACAAAGCTCTAATTATCTCAAACTGGTTTCTTGAACATGACCATGACTTCACTGTACTCAAATGGCTTCCGCAGTCACCAGATCTCAATGCAATAGAGCACCTTTGGGATGTGGTGGAACGGGATATTCACATCATAGATGTGCAGCTGAAAAGTCTGCAGCAACTACGTGATGCTATCATGCCAATATGGACCAAAATCTTTGAGGAATGTTTCCAGCACCTTCTTGAATCTGTGCCACGAAGAATTAAGGCAGTTGTGAAGGCAAAAAGGGGTCCGACACAGTACTAGCAAGTTGTAACTAATGAAGTGTCTGGTGAGTGTATATACTAAAAAAAAAAAATGTCCTAAAATGGTAAAATAAAAAAAATAACAAAAAGATGTTCCCTAATTAGTCCAAAGTGAATCAGTTTCTAACAGAATAAAACTGAAAGAAAAGCAAAAAATCCTCACAATGAAAAAGCTGTAGCCAGAGAATGGTCGGCACTACATGATGTAAATGATAAATCAGTTAACAAGACTGTTGGTGATTCATTTCTGCCACTATTCCCAGTTCATGGGCACCACTGTTTCTTAAATAAAGAAGGGAAAATGCTAGCATGTATGTAAGGCATAGCTGATCAGTTGATATTGTTTTTTTATTTATTTTCCAGCAGTGTTTTTCACATACTAGTTAGCAACTCAATATATTGCTTGACTCTGTACTATCAAGATTATTGTGAACAGTAGTCTATCCAGAGAAACCATTTCTAATGACCCATTGGATATTTTTCTGCAATATATTCTGTAATATTGGACAAGATATATGCAAATATTTATATTTCTGTGATAGGTCAAGCTCTAAAGAACACAAAAATATAATATCATGCAGTCTCTACAGCAAGCACAACTGATATCACAAAAGATATTTGACTCCCCTCGTCTATTGGTCAAATCAAAAGCATTGTTAACCTGAAACACTGCAACTGCCACAGGAAAAGTGCAGTCCTCTGTTTAAAAGTAATTTGAACTTCCGGCCGATGTGCTGATGAGGCTTCGGAGATCCCTCTGGGGTGTGTTAAATAGTTTCTGTGTATCACTATTACAGAGGTTAACAATTATTTTCTCCCTTGAAATGAGGGGCATTGACCCTAATATGAGGCCACTTAACATCCATAATAAGATGATAATTGGCCAATGATGATGGCCTTGCCCCTCCCCTGCTATCATTGCTGTCACTTAATTGTAATAGATTACCTGTGTATTAGTTACATTTATCATTTCCGAAATAAAGCACATTGAGATGTGTGTGCATGTACACTTGTATCTGTATTTGACTGATTATCAGTGGGGGCGGGGTGGCTGAGACTTGAGATAATAATACTTCAAATCATTTCCTCCTCCTCCATCCCGATATTTTCTTTTTACGCTCAACGCCCCGCTTCCTCACGTGCGCGGTTCACTGATGACTGTCATAATTGCGTGTTCATGGGCTCGATTTCCCCCGAGGGGTTCCCCAAATTAAAAGAAGTCATCCCACTTCCCTCATCTCCCTTTTTTCTAGCACCCTCTTTTCCACACACACACACACACACACACACACACTTTATCTCTCCCCCTTCTTGCTCTCTCTTACAATCCTGCTCCAGGGATGCCATGCTTATTTGAATGGAACTTTCTTGTCTTTTTTCTTCTTCCTTTTCAAGCCGCATGTCACTAATGAATAAATAAAACACACACAAGCAGTGGATTGACTTTCATGCATGGATGCACTGGCTTTGATGAGACCCCCCCCAATCCTTAGACAAGCTGCTGAGGACAGTCACTCTCTGCTCTGCTAGGCTGCTGTTAAACATTTGTTCTGTATGCAGATGATCCCCATTTTGAAGTTTATAAGTCTTCTCCACCCAAGGTCAAATAACTGTAAAGACAAAAAAGACAAATTTAAATTTAGTTTTTTAAAGGACAGTTAAAATGACTCATCTGTACAACATTTACCAAAACATTTTGGTACTCTGCATCACTGAGCAGCAATTCAGACTGTGAGAAATCCTGTGTTGCACACACAGTGATGATTGCAAAGACTGTAAAAGGTCCAGCAGGAGAGGCTGTGGTTTGCTTTAGAATAAACAGAGAGTTAGCATTGTCAGTGATAGCTACCAGAGAGCAAAGCCTACAGAAGACAAAACCAGATTCAAAGACAAAGTCATTGTTGAACCACAGTTTGGCTGTGAAGTGATCACAGGGGTCTGCAAGCACCAAAATAGACTGAAAGCATTTTAGACAGATTTTTGCTTCACACCTGAATAATGATTGAAAATAAGCTTTCATACAGTTTATGCACAAATTAAAATATTTTTTGTAAAGGAGCTAGTTGTTTCTGATGTGGAAGTGTTTTGTACTTACTGTCTTTATCGCTGAACAAAATGAAGGCCTGGATGTTGGGAGTAGCCTTTGCTACTACTTGGGAAACCAATGCCAGCAGTTTGTGCCCTCTTAACTGCCAAGGGCCTGGCATGCTGAGCAGGGCAGAGGGATCCTGGCACTAATTAGCTTGTAATGGCATCATAAATTATGGACAAATCAAGGCGGTGCATCAGACAGACACTTTAATGAAAAGTTGTAATGGGTCACCCCCGGAGGCCTGAGGGCTGAGGTCCTCTCGCCTGCCAGGGTTATCCATCACATCACAGCTAGCAACAGGATTGGATTCACAGACCGATTCAGAGACTGCATGAGTTGTCTGGCGGCTGAAGTTTTCATTCTGGATTTTCCTTTCTCTTTTCCAGCGATACCTGTGTGATTGCTTTGTCACATTTAAGTTTCTCACCCTGGCAGAGCTGATATTGGATATACAAGTGAAGCAATCTTCTCCCTATTCAGCTTCATTACATCACCTTGCATCATATCTAAATGCATGTATATACATAGTGTTTCTTACACATGCCCACACACCGCACATGCATGACTTGTGGTGAAGCACAGGGGATGCCTTGATTTTTTATTTTTTTTTTGTAGACAAATGGGACCTTTCTTTCACAAAGAAATCTTTGAGGAATTGGACATCAATCTCTGGAATGAGTGGTCAAATAAAACTGTTTTGGGACTTATTGATGTTTCTTTTGTCCCTCTGTGCAAAATGCAATAGGGTTCTGGCCGTGGCTGCCAGATGAGCGTCTGAGAATCATTAGCAAAGCTGATTTGATTTACGTCCTGTGTAGATGGGGCCATCCAAATGATCTGCCTCACCATGGCCATCATCAATCACCGCCAACCAGAGGGCACAGCCAGCACGCATGGGAAAGAGAGCCGGTTGGCACACCAAAGCACCCACAGGGTTGTGCGTATGTGTGGGCACATGTGTACAGAATGATACAAATGTACACTTTGTAAATGTTTGTGTGTGATTGTTCCCATGTGTATTTGAGTTGATTTTAAGGTAGATTAAGGCTGAATGTGTAATTATTACTGACATTTAATGGTAAGTTTATGTTACTTTGTAGTTACAACTATTTCCCAACACTTTCTTTGTCTGAAAAAGTAAAACCAAGTGGAGTAAATTCTGTCTCTCCTGTTGGTCTTTGATACGAGCACCTAATACCTTTTGGATTCCCTGCAATCCACAGAGAAAGGATGGCCTGTGATTTGGTATTATGTATGTATGTAGTCGACTGCTGCTGGTTGTGTCCACAAAAGGACCAGTGTGTCCTTAGCTGTGTCTGCTCAGCAGCTGGATAGCAGAACTAGTTATCTAACTCTCTACTCTGATGGAGACTGAATGTAGGTGTGATTATGACCATGTCCATAGGATGACATACAGTAGCTATTGCTGTGATTGTGGCTGCAACCATGGTTGTGCTTTGGTTGGTATGATTATATATGTGATACATTAGGTAATAATGAGTGTAACACTAACTACATGTGCGGATGGGCGATAAAACGAAAAAGATATTTATGGCAAAATAACTGTTCCTTAATAGAAACATGAGACATGGTCAATATAAAGTCAACAGAACTTGTTCCATCCATGTTTTGACAGACAGCATGAAAGGCCAATGACAATGACAATAGCGCCACGCCGAACCAATGGTTGGAATAGAGTTAGAGCTACGTCAGGTTAGGTTGACACACACAGCGTAGGAGGAGCAGCTGGAAGCAGCACATGTGCTAAAGTTTGGGCTACTGCAGTCGTACACACCAGTACATTAGTGTGTGAGTGAGATAAAAGACAAAATGACAACAGAAAATGGTAAAGAAAACTTGAAAGACGAGGGTACTGTTGAAAAGAAGGGTCAGAGGAATTTGGTAGTGTGGGGATATTTTGGTTATTTAAAGTCCAACAAAGAAGCAGAGTAGCACACACTGCAAACTGTGCTGAAAGCAGGTTTCCACAAAGGCAGGTAACACCATCTGAAGCAGTGCCATCCTTGCACAGCGCACAGTTGACCGTTTACGTGCACAATGCAAGACTTTGCAGTCCCAGACACTTTGTCCAGCACCATGCCTTACGACAAAAAACAGAGACACAGCGATATCACGAATGCAACAGCCTACTTTGTGGTAAAAGACATGTTGCCAGTGAGCACAGCCGAAAGTGTCGGATTTAAGTTGCTGATTAAAGTAACTGAACCTTGTTACCAACTCTCTGGCTGTAAACATTTCTCTCAGACGGCACTTCCTCAGCTAAGCATGGAGTGTAGAGAGACTGTAGAACAGCTGTGTCATACTTTGCTACTGCATCAGATTTGTGGTCAAGTCGCATATCTGATCCATACATGAGCCTCACTGTCTGCTTCATTGAGACAGTACTACACCTCTTATGCCTTTTTAAAATTTTATTTATTTATTAATTTGTTTTTTGCCTTGGAACATAAGTGGACCACAACTGAGTGAATAAGTCAGTTTTGTTTATGTTTTTTTTTTTATAAGCCAAACAGCTTATTCTGCTATTGACTCTTGTATGGTGTTGTTTATTGGATTGGATGATTGAACTCTGAAGAAACAAGACATATTGGCAATTCAAAAATTTATTTATTTAACAAACAAGGGCCTCAGTAACATGTGGAAGAACCATACATAGCCACAACAGCCTGGCACCTCCTCCTCATGCTGGTCACCAGCTTGGTCACACACTGCTGTGGAATGGCATCCCATTCTTGAACCAGCATTTGTCGCAAGTCAGCCAGTGTGGTTGTGTTGGCCACTCTGGTACGAGCAGCATGCCCAAGCTGATCCCACAAGTCTTCAGTGGGGTTGAGGTCAGGACTGCAGGCAGGCCATTCCATCCTCTCCACTCCCAAATTCTGGAGGTAAGGTATTTGGCATTGGCAGAGAAGATTTGGCAAGTTCTTCATGGGCGCAACCCACATACTCAACTCTGCTGCTCAACCCACAAATGCATTTTCCTTACAAATGTGGCACCATTTAAAGGGAAATAAACAGGCTTTCCAACAGTATGAGATTTACTGCCAAGAAGCATTGTTACAACAAAGAAATAATTGATCAAACAAAAATTTCCTTACTTTTTGTGCTAAGTATATATAGATATCGACTGATATCTATAAATGTGACATATATATGATATAACATTTTTTTTCCTAACTACATGCAAGAATTTTGTGTGTGTGCAGTAGATAGACATGGTTGGACTGAACAAGTGTTGTATTGAACTTACTTTTTTTCTTAAGTCCTATTGTTAAGCCATTTGTTATATCTCACAGAAGCAGTGTGGCTTCAAACCCCACATGATTTAACTCAAGTCAAATGTTTTCTTCACTAAAGGTGATAAAACTGCTACAGAGCACAGCAGTCACACCTACCAAGCTTCAAATGTGGGTAGATGTTATGTTTGGTGATTAAATCTCGACACACTTGTGGGTAAAAGTTTGTACTGAAATAATTATGCAATTAAAAAAACATACCAAGAGTCGCTACTGCTTTGCTTACTGAATTTATGTCTAACAAATCATCCATCTAACCCTAACAAGTTAAGGAACACTAGGCAATCAGAGGCCGATTAGGGGTGGGTTCTCATGGATTACAGATAACTATCACTTAACGCTCATTTGCTGCTGAAATTAAATCATATTTGACTCAAAAAGGGCAGCTGACTGATTTGCTGACATCTACTAGTCCCCTTGCCTGGTGAATCAAAAACAGTTAAGTTGGACATTGGTCACAGGACAGTTATCATAATGATAGCCAGGCAGAGGAGCTTTAGCTGTTCTCACAGCCAGTCTGTAGATGGTTGGAGCTTGGTCTTTAAAAGGAAGAAAGGAGGAACAAACCATAAATACATTATATTCAGTGTCCTGTCCTCCCGCCTTTCTGTAGTATCAGCAGTTTAACTAAACTGGCAGTGTATTATAACTGGAGTACACTAGCACAATAGCTGTTTCGTGTGGAGGGATGAAAAAAGTATTGTGAGGGAAATCAAAACTCATTGCATGCAACCAAAATGAATAAAAGCCCTCAGAGGGCTCTCTAGACAGTAGCTAGTGACTCTGTACTTTAAGAATAACAAGCTGGTTGTTAACATGACCAAAGGAGAAATTTGTATAAGGGGGACAAGGACATTTGAGCCTTGTGTAAAGATAAAATCTACTTTTAAATCTAATATAATTTAAATTAATATAAAAATACTGGGACTTACTAAAGGGGGATTTGGGTGCTTGTATAGCGGGTCTTGCATTTACCAACTCTATTTTGAATTCTGTCCAGTGAGTAAAACTATATTCTAACCTGAGCACTTCTGACCCGAGGTAACTGAGCTGGTGAAATTCCCATGCTGTTCATGATGTCCTGAAATCTCAGTTAAATTTGGTGCAGCTGCTGGATTAATCAAGACATTCTTATCAAACTTTCCCCCTTAAAGTGCTCACCTGTTTTCTTTTTTCCCCCCTTTTGCTTTCAGTGCCTCTGTGTGTGCGTGTGTGTGTTTGTTTGTTTGTTTTCATGTGTATGAATTTATGTCTGTCTGACAAACTGAGTGAAGTGGTGGGCTAGTGAGAATAGGGTGCGTTTCCATTTGAGGGCTCATGATTGACGGCCAACTCCAGCTTCCATGGGAGTATGTTGTTGCTGGCAAGAATCCATGGTGCCTTGTTCACTTACAGAGAGTTGGCACAGGTTCCGCTCCACAGTGGTGCACAATTCACATGCCATCGCACTGTTGCATCAGCAATAATCTCTCAAAGCCAACGGAGACAGGGAAACAGATCAACATTTAGTTAATCGAAGTGCTTTTATCCAAGCCTCCTCCCATCGTTACCACCTCCACGCTTAAACACCATGGCACTTGTATTATTGGAACATGCATGCTCAAATATCTCCCTGTGATATGCAAATGAAACACTAATCCCTTAGATTGTAGGTCTATTTGCACTTTTATAGCATTCAGAATCCAGTGATTCCATTGGATTCAGGTTCAAGAAATATCAAATTAGATATGCAGTATCAAGTCCTGGATTTATTACTCAAATATAGGACTATTTGTTTTGTTGTTTCTAATTCACTGGAGCAATAGTAATGATCTTCATTCAATACTTTAAAATTAGTATAGAGCATACACATACCATGGATATTACAGACATGAATATTACACATTGGGGAGATGAGGGCTGTCTGTGCATGTGTGCTTGTCTGTGCATGCACAGGGTGAAGGCCAAATTAGCCAGGTTGTATAAGCAATTATTGGGGCACACTCTGTACCTAAGCACCCTAATAGGTATGTAGAGAAGGCATTATTCAATTAGAGTGGTGGTTTGCTGTAGCGAGGAGCAGAGCAGTGGTGACAGCGCCGGTGTCTTCTCCTTATGAAACAACCTATTTAAGCTAAATCAACTCCCACTTAAGAGCTGCGGTAATAAGCGTGTGGCGACGCTCGCCGGCCCGCGGGGGCCCATCCGTCATGCTGTAATACGGAATCAGAATGAGTGATAACACCTAGTGCTGCTACAGCGCCTTAGCTGGTGCCGCAGGAACGGCTCTCAAACACACATAAGATAACATACACACCTGCACAGACACACTCATGCACACATTGCTAGAAGCAGCAATACTGCTAGATGGCTTTGCTCATTTCCCTCTCCCACCCACCTCCTGTTCCACCAACTTGCATATGCGGAAAGAAATTGTGTTTCTATGGATTTGCAAGTATGAGTTTCTTTTTTTGGGGGGGGGGGGGGGTTTGGTTTTTTCA
>VUQI01006530.1:45184-66387 GCA_015106735.1 Paratilapia polleni
AAACTCTTCTCTTTTTTTTTTTTTTTTTTTTTTTTTTTTTTTTTTTTTGCCACAGCATGAAGAACCTTCCAGCAGACACTTCTCGGCATCAGCATCCTTCTTTCACCGGCTGTTCATCCCTCCATTCTCAGCTGAGACAATGGAGGGGAGGAGAGGAAACAATGGGAGGGTTGGGTGGACGAGTGAGAAGAAGGGAGACAGAGGGGGTTCACACACACACAGGCGAGCATGCAGACAGAAGGAGGGTGGCGAAGAGGGAAAGGTCATGTAGGTCAGCGATCAGGCTCTCTTAATCTGTGTGCGTGTGTGTCTTTTGGGTGTGCTTGCATGATTGTTTGGAACCCTACACACACACACACACACAGACATAACAGCATGGGCAGTCTGGGTCATGCCTGTCCCTTCACAGTCCGCTGCGCCATTATTGACGGCTTGAACTGATACCCCAACAATGAGGGTGTGCACGGTCATATGTTGTATGTGAATTCATGTGCACATGGTGGTGGATGTGCTCTTGCAAGGGTGAGGGGATTGGTTGTTACTCTTAAAGATGTCAGGGAGATCCAGAGTCCAGATTCCTCTCTTTATTTCTTTCTTTTTTGTTCCGTCTTCCTTTACACACACACACACACACACACACACACACACACACACACTCACACACACACACAGCCTCTGCTGACACACCAACTGCTGGTATTTTGTACACATGCACACGCAGGCACAATAGGAGCCGGGTGGGGAGCCGAGGAATGGGGCCCCTGCGGGAGGGGCCTCCTCCTGGTCCAAATCAATATATGAGAAGCCATGCAAGTATAACAGAATCATTACTCTCACAGGGCTTAGGAGGGTACAATACACAATATGGTTTGTGTGTGTGAGATAGTGTTTGCGTGTGTGCTTTGACACCTGTTGTCTCCATTCTGCTGGTGTCTTTTTTTTTTTTTTTAAACTGACTTTCTTTGATATCATTAGTATTAAGATGAGAGGATTGTGCAAATTCATTGCTGGCTCTGCAGCTTATTCTGTAGTATTTCCTCCTACACAGAACAGTATAACAATGTAACTGCACACATCTAAGTATCCAGTGTCAAACATGTGCGGTACTGTAGGTTCAGCGCAAAGAACAACAATCTACTGCTGCCTGAACCTGTGTCTAACAAGACTTTGTATTTTTCTCACTAATCATGATTACTGCCACAATCTTCCCCTCCAGCCCACCTCTTTCAACCCCCTCACACATCAGTGACAACCTCCTTTCATCTGCCGACGTGCAGCCCCACATCCACGATGTATTTACAAGGTCTGAAATGAACAGAGCAATTATTATCAGTCATGCTAATTCTGCAGATAATGATCAAAAGCTGAGTCCTGCTCTTCTTTCTTCTTCCTATCTCCCTCTCTGCCTGCTCTGGGGAGCGAACAGCGGTGACAAACCTCCCATTTTATTATTTCATGGCCTGTTTAAAGATTTAGTGAGGCCCACAAACCACTACTTTTAATGACCAATTAACAGGAGCAAAGCTCTCTTCGGAGTATCGCGGCCTCGTTCAGGATTTGCTAGAGTAAACAGTGGTACAGCGCTGGTTGTGGTGGTAGTGGTGGTAGACAGGGTGTATGTCTCGTTACCGGCTCAAACTGTTCAAACTTGCACACGTACAAACACCCATGCACGCACACAAACAGCACACACATATACACACAAGCCCTCTGCTCCACTGCTTATTAAAACCTGGAGGAGCAGCACTGCTTACCAGAACCTTGAGAGAGAGAGTCAGTCAGCAAGAGTCAGAGTGAAGAGTCCTGCTCCCACTGGGTATGTGTTTTTTTTTTCTGGCCTTTTTTTTTTTTTAAGAAGAAGGGGTGAAATCTAAAATGATAAAGCTTGCTGCAACATCAGCTTAGCTAAAACTGATCCGAGAGCCAGTGAAACGCTGTTGAAGAGAGAGTAAATGAATAGAGCCGGGATCATTAGCATTGCTCAATAATGTAGCTGGGGGGTAGGACAGCACCACTCAAGGCCACAGGCTTTCTGAGCGGCTAATTTGGACCCGTCTTGTTTATGGGTATAGCAAGCAGGCCCCTCAAGATGACTGTCAAGCCGAGGCTCACTCCCCAAACTAAACAAACACCAATGAATACACACCAATTGAAATCCACAACATGCATGACTGATCAAGCATATTCCGAAATACATCCATAGATGGTTCACCACTGTAACTTCTTAGCAGCTGGGTTTTGAAGTTTGAATGCTGCTATTTAGAGTATTCTGTGATGCAATTTTACTTAGGAATGGCTTTTTATAGACTATTTTAGTTCAAATGCAAAGCAGAAATTAAGATGTGCATTTTTGTTATGGGTGGAATTTAATTTAATGGTTAAAACTAAAACAGGCAGTCTGTTAATTAAGTGATTGATTCTTACTTGTCAATTAAGGTTTTAGGTCATGTTTCATCCAAAAACACCAAAGAAATAGTTACAGCTTCTCAGTGATTTTAACCCGAAAATGATATTTTTCCCCCTCATCATTTAATCATTTAATCATTGCCCTCTTATTCCTATATACCACATCTTTATCTTTGGATCTCAGGGATTTTAATTGTTTTTTTTTCTTTTTTTTTTCTTTCTAGCAGCTCCCCCCCCCCATTTTTATTTTGGATGTTCTTTACTTTGCTGATTGACCTAACAGTGCTTTGCATTGTCATCCCTATGTCTCCTTACCTTTTCCCCATTACAAATAAGTGTTGTACTGTGTGCATATGCAAACCTGTATTTACATTTGCTGCACAGTCTCTCCATCAGCACATTGTAGTGTACAGAACACACATTGAGATGGGGTATTGTCTAGCAGAAGAGGTGTTGTGAAGGATCAGACAACCTGGTTAATAAGACAGTGTCTTGATTGTATTTGTTTTCCATTTGTCTCTCATCGTTTGCATTAAAGACGCTCAGCGGTAATTAAGCCACTAAGTGAAACTGAAACAGGCAAGTCATCGGGTGAGCTCCAAAGCAGCATTATGAGATGAAAACAACAGGCACAGAATGACAAGAGCTTGGTAAAACAATGCACGGAAATGGAAATCCCCCCCATCAGGAATATCCTATTGTACCAGAAAGACAAAACTAGAATAGACAAAAAAGAAAAGAAAAAAATAAAACCACAATGTTGGATTGATGCCAAAGTGTTTAGCATAACATAATGAAAGCATGACGTTTGTTGGTGCATATGTGTACCAATGTTATAAAACGTACAGAAGTCAGTCAGGTATAAACTGTGTGTGGGAGGTTGCAAGGCGAAGGAGAGAAATAAGAAAAAGAAGAGGGCACATAAAAAGCTTTATGTTAAATCAATACATATGTAGCATTGCATTGACACTCCAGAGAGGCTAGGACTATGGCCTCTCTGGAGTATCAAGTGTGTGTTTTCAAAGCAAATACCTCTCCCAGAATCTTGTTCTTTTAGCTTTAAAACTAAAACACAAGTCCATCCATCCATCTTCTTCCGCTTATCCTATTCAGGGTCGCGGGTGGGGGCTGGAGCCTATCCCAGCTACCATAGAGCGAGAGGCGGGGTACATCCTGGACAGGTCGCCAGTCTGTTGCAGGGCTTAAAACACAAGTCAACTTATAAATTTATTGTTCTCCATTGTGCATTTCACTTGCAGCCAAGTGGGAAAAAAAATGCATTTAAACCTAAGAAATCTTTTGTCTAAACCAATTTAGGGCTACAAATTGACAATTCTTGTCTCAATTTTTCATAAATGCATTTATAATATTGAATAACTGAAAAATGCCCATCAGATACACTAAGAACCCACAAGCATTTAAAGTATATAGAACAGAGAATCCTCACATACTGTATGACACACATGATCAACACACCTCAGGGGCTTTTGCTTGATGAATTGCTTAAATTAATCATGTTTTGTTCTGTGGGTCTAAATAATGTGTATTCTCATTTCAGCACTAATATATGCCTAATTATTCCTCATGCAAACCAGTAAAATACAGTATACATAAAACCTTACATAAACCATGGTTTCGTTCAGCAACTCCCTCACAGAAGGTCCAAGAGAGGGATGAAGACCCTTCGTCAGCCTCTCTTGGATTCCCCTATTTGGTCTTCTTTACTTCCCCCTTCTCCCCCCACTTACCCAGTGAGCCCCAGCAACAAATCAATGGCCAGGGATAAACAAAAATCCCCTGTAGAGGTGACTTATAGAAAACAATTTGAACCTGTGGACCCCTCTTAGGCAGTCCTACCCAGCCTTTTTACAGTATGGTTCTAACCTCAAACCTCCTCTGTCTGGCAGTCAATTGAAATTAGATTCCCAGGTAGATGGGAGGGAGCTGGAGGGATTTGGGCAGAGTGTCAGGAGTGACGTTCCTACGCTGAAGGAATACATAGTTGTATAAACTCTGCCTGCTAATGGTAACAAATGCTGCAGAATTTAAAAGGAAATAAGTGATGAAAAGGAGATATTTTTGATTTGCAGTGTTGTACTATTTAACATTATATTATATAGTTACTAATACTACAATTGAAGAAACTGATTTTTTTGATGAATTACTGGAAAATTAATTAAAATGTTGTGCCAGTGTTGGTCTCATTCTGATTAATTTATCTGATATAGTTTGATGACGCATAGCAATGTTATGGCACCCACTGATCTACAAAAATATACACGATGTACAAGATCTAATGAGAGCAAGTTTGAAGAAGACACACAGATGAGGCCTTGGTTTCCTCCGGGGAAGACCTGGGCCCGGGGATTGCACTGGGGAACTCTGGGAGGTGGCAAGAGAGTTAGAGGAGCTTGGGTGAAGAGGCTGTAAAGGAGGAGGAGGTGGTAAGACCAGGGCCTTGTGCTGAGTGGGCCCTCAGAGGGCTCCATCCCTTACTTCTAGATTTAGTGAGGTGGGGGTGCTTTTGCATTACCTCTTTCTTTATTCTACTCATCCCTCCCCTTACTCTCTCTCTCTCTAAGTCTCTGTCTCTGTCTCTCACTCTCTCTGGTCATGCTAATTGCTCCCAAGGTCAGAGCGTCGGCTGCTCTCCACTGAGTGCCCACCCCCCAGCCCCGGCTTTGAATGGCATGTTTTGATCAGGCCTAATTTGATTGGTCGACGCTGTCTGGGGTGGATAGGGACAACACTTTACAGCCCACTGCTTTTGATGTGTGTCGATGTGTGCATGTGTGTGCGTGTCAGGGTGATGCATGTCAGGTTATGAAGTGTCTGTGGATGAGTGCATGAGAGTGTTACACGTCAGCACGGAAGTGTTTTTTGAGGGGTGTCAGAGTGTGTAAAGGGGAGTGTGTGTAAAGGGTGGTTTATGTCACGAGCGAGGGTGATTTTGTGTACTTGAGTGTCAAGGAGAGTTTGATGTGTTTTGATACAGCATATGGCATGGATATTGGGAAATGTGGTCTGACGTGTTGAAATGCTGCTGTTCAAATCGCAATCTTTATGTTGTCAATATTTGACAAAACTCAAAATGTGCAGTCTGCACCGTGGTATTAGTTTTATTAATAAACTGTACTTTTGATAAGGATTGCATGTTGGGTGAATGGTTAACTCTCACTAGTATTCATTTCTCAACAAAAAATATAATTGTGTTTATTTCTAATATCATGAAGAATATCCCTAGTATAGATCATACAGTATTTTACTTGAATGGTTGTCTATTCCCAGCCTGTCTTTACCAGCAGAAACTTTTTGCTGAAGAAAATCCTTTTATTTTGCTTGTCTTGTGTTTTTTAAAGAAGCAATTGTTTATTTAAGAGATAGTGCTTATTGAACAGAAAAATAACCGACAGTAAGCCGTGCTGATTTTTATCTGATGTACCATGCCAGCAACCTAAAATTAGAACAAAATGAAAGTCACATTAATATAATCATCAAAGATTATTGATTTTGTAATTGTTTTGATTGGTTGGGCCGCCCATAGCTCTACAGTAAAATTGCTATTAATTCATATTGTCGGTTTTAATGCCCAAAAGACATAAACTGTAAAAAAAACTTGTTGATTATGGTGTATGGGAACTCGAGCTTTATTTTGCATTTTCCAGTGATAAAATATCAGATGATGTTGAAAAAAATATTCATCACAATGAGATAAAATGAAGAAAATCAGCAATTTCTTCTGTTTAAAAAATCTTATGCATTTGGCTTAAAACATGTAGTGCATTGACCTGGAATTCTAAAAATAACTTGACTGGCAACAGGGCACATCTGAAGATGGAATAATAAAATCAACTGTGTTACACTAACTGTAGAAAAAATGTTTGGTCCATATAAAATTCAAAAATGCAGAGCAGCTGTTTAAAAGGAGAAGTCTATTTGGACTCTGCACACCTTTTCCATGTAAAACGAATGCAAAGGAATTTTGGTTTTAACTCATTTCACCCCTGTCATGCCAGCTGCCTCTGGATGCCTTAAGTGTTTCCTTCCCTGGGGTTCAGAAACAGCAACATCCCTTATGTGGGTCTCCCTGTCTTAGCTACACTCAGTTCCCCAGTGAGTGCTAGTGCACTAGGTACAGTAGGAAGTCCTAGCATTTCAAACAGGCCATGTGTGTCTGCTATCTGACAGCAGCGCTGATCCGGCCCCTATGAGTGAGATTGATAGGGCCTGTGATCAGGGACGCCGCGCTCCCTCCATCGCCGGCGAGATGGATCACATCACACTGCCGTCTCCTCCGCTTCCAGGATAAATGAACTGAGGGGGAATCTATCACTCCCCACGAAAGAGAGGGAGAGAGAGATCGAGGGACAGAATACCTTACAGAGATACTGAGGAGGATGTAGAAGTAGGAAGGGTAGGAAAAAAGGTGGGAAGTAAAAAAAAAAAAAGCCCATCTGAAACCAAGGCAGAAGGAATAGTGCAAGGAATAAAAAGTGATTTGGACAGATGGAGAAAAGGGTAGTGAAAAAGAAAAGGTTGTGTGATGGAGACAGCTGCAGCGGCCTGCTGCTAGGTCAGCCCCCTTCCTTGCCCCAAGTCCCCCTCACAGGTTAGGTGTTAGGGTGTGGGCTTTTTTGTGTTTGGCTGTCAGCCAGCTATTTGTCACAGTGAGCGATCTGATGCTCTACTGAATCAATCACACAAGAGCGCTGTGGGTTGTGTGTGCTATATACATGTGTCTGTGTGTGTTTGAACATGAAACTGTGTTTGTGTGTATAAATACATGAATATATGTGCGTGGAGGTGCAAAACCACGAAAAGAAGCACATTCCTCTCAACAGGAGGCCATATTGAACATGCTCTGCCTCTTACTTAAACTGGGAAAGAACTGTGTTTGGTCTAGAATAGGTGTCCTCAAACTTATTCTTGTTTTATTATACTTTCCAGTGGTCACAATCATTACTCAGTCCCTAGACTCCCCTTTCCTCTTGCTCATTTGGCCCGGCATAAATTAGTCTTTGTCATGGCTGATTGGGAATAGGCACCTTATTGCATTAGGCCATGGCTTATTAAGCAAATGCTCTTAAGACAGGCCTTGCTTAACTGGGTGACAGCTTCTCAATTAGGTCGTCTGTGAAAAATACCCAAGCTAATTGCCCCCAAACGCGAGCCTGAGAATTGGATTAGAACTTATTTTGTTTGACTTGTGTGGACATATTTTCCTTTGAGTTGACATGTGTCATGGAGCTCAAAGTGGGTGTGCGCGCATCAGTGACTGCTGAGGCATTTGTAGTTATTTAGATACCCCCTTTTATATTATTTGTGTGTGTGCTTGCATAAGACATTGCAGAGTGTGTTTATGCACGTGTGCGAACAAATAACTGACACATTCTGCTTTTGCCAGATACAGTGCTCATGAGATCCCCTTCTTCTCCTCTCTGGTTGAAATGACAGCTTCAAAAACCTTTCCCAGATGATTATAAGTGAGTGATTGGTGAGTCCTTAACTTCCCCTGCCTCCTCCAATAATCCCAACATGGCTCTCAAGTGGCTCTGGGCTGTCTTTATGAGTGCCTGCTTGCGTACTTTATGATTGCCTGATGTGAAAATGGCAACGGTGGTATGAGGGGGTAATTTGTCGGAACCCAACAAAGAAATGTTGTAACAATTAATCATGGGGTGAATACAGAAGAACGTGGTAATTATGTTCATTAAGTGGCGAGCACAAGAGCAATTATCTGGCATCAGCTTGGATTGTTACAGTCATGTCAGGCCGAGATGTTGTAATAACTCACCACTTTCAAAGGGTTATCCCCTCTCATTTAATACAGTCGGATCCGTAAGGAATTGTATGTATATTTGTAGCAGAGTGGCCACAGTTTTGTCACAGGGTTGAGAAGCTGTGCTGCCTTATATCTTTGAATTTCTACACAAATCCAGTGAACTGTACGTGAGTACTAATAAATACACTCTGAATGTGAATGTCACTTGGTCCTCCTATATGTCCATAAGAGAAATGCATTATTGTTATATAATATATGTAGTGTAACGGCAATTTTAACCACTTCCTTTGACTTCACACACACATGCAGCTCAGTCGAGTTTATTGCAAAGAGTGCCAATTTATTCCAAAAAATAGAAAAAATACCCCATAAACTAAATATCCCACTATAAAAATAAAATATCCCTGAATATGTAATTGCTAGCTGCTGGAATGCATCCATATTGCTTGCTGAGGGAATTCGTCATTGCTGTTTAAATCCAGTTTGAATCAACACACCATTTAGATTTCTCCCTCAGCTGACACAGAGGTCATCTAGGTCACTGTGGCTGTGGTAAATGGCTATGCATAATGACCACCCTCTGCACTACTTCTTGGACATGTAGCTTTGTCTAACATGTGTTTCAGCTCCGCTGCCTGATACCACAATATCTCCATTCATTTTAAACTCCTTACTGTAAAATATTTAGATTTTTTTATTTATTTAATCACTTTTTTCAGTTCCCTTTTGGGATTAAAGTATTTCTTCTTCTACTTCTACTTCGTCTTCTTCTTTGTCTTCTTCATCTTCTTCTCCTTCCTCTTCTTCTTCTTCCTCCTTGCCTTCTTCATCTTCTTCATCTTCATCTTCTTCGTCTTCTTTGTGCAAAAGTGCAAGAAATATCGCCTTCAGTTTTGATTTCAGTGTCCAGGAGTAAGCCATCTACATTCCCCAAACTAGAGCAGGTCGAGCTACTGCACCAAACAGGATTACTCAGTTAGACAGATAATTTCTAAAACAGCATGCAGGAACTTCTCTAAACATGTGTTCATACATAGCAATAGACAATAACAAATAATAATCTCAGGAGTTTTATTCATGGTGACATTGTGGCATTGGTTGGCTGATGAATGTATTGCCAGGGCATCTGTTCTCAGCAGTCAGGATCATCATAAAAAGAAAAGAGAGAATCAAATAAATAAATAAATAAATAAATAAAATAACCGTGGTTTGTAGTTTTAGTAGTGAAGTAAATAAAGTTATTGAACTACATGAATCATTGTGCAAAACCTATTGTAGGTGAACTGCTGACAACCTACTGGCTTAATTACACATACTTCATTACTCCTCAGAACTAAATGAATAATAAAAAAGTGACACTTTACTGTTAAGGTAACCTGGTCAAGGTAGCCTTTCTTTTTATGCTTTGGTCTTTTTTATTAAAAAAATAATCAGTGGATTAACAATCATAGATGAATAGACTCATAGTGAGGATGTAACGGGCCATTTGGTGAATCCTTTTTTTTTCACTTTTACATGAACGCCTACTGTAGTGTTAGGGAAATGATGTCATTAGGCATGATGTGAGGTAATCAAGATTATACTGTACCATGTAATAGTGAGGGAGACATGGCTGTACAAGGCCAGCAAAGGCTAATTGAAATAAAGACTGTCCTTCCTTTAAGTACAACTGTGCAGTGATTAACGTGGCTCATATGTTAGCATAGGCAGACTGAGGGCTTGAGACCTGATTAGTTAAAAATGAATACTGGTGAATGCTATCACAGTTTTTCATGGAAGGCATTCATGATGTAGACACAAAAACTCATTAAAAAAATCAGTTTCAAGGAAAAGTTGAATCCTGCACTTTCCCTGACCAATCATGTGTGAAGTGGGCATGATTTTCGAATTATTGGTTGTAAAAAATTTTTAAAGGTTGTCAAAGCACCAAATTGTTATCATAATGTGTAGGAAAAGAAGATGCTGTTCAGCAAACTGACAACCGCATTCCTTTAGTATTATACTGTACATATTAAGTAGTTCAGAGTATGGCCCAGAGATAAGAGTTCTTGTAGACAGAAAACAGACTTATGACTCATTTCTACTCTCTGAGTTACCACCACACCCGCAGGAAAAAAAAAAACACCTGACTACACCTACCAGTGCTTGACTGATGTATACCTACTTCCCATCTGACTTACAGTGAAAGAGACCTGCAAGCCCCAGTGAATCTTTAAACAACGGGCTGAAACTTAAATCCTTACTCACAAATCCCAGCCTTGTAGATACAAAACCTGGAAATACCATCGGGCTAATTAAGCTGATTGGCTCTGTCTGTCCTGAAAGAAGGCCGGCCTGCCAATCAAACATGGATGTTTCTGCTGTAACAAACTCTGGCAACATCTTTTCTTCCCCACTTGAAGCCTGGGGAAGAATCAACCTGACAGTGGAGCGTGTGATTGGACAGAACTGTGCAGGCTGTAGTTGTCAATCAGTCAGTGAAGAGCTGAGTATTTCTGACCCTTCTCACAATGCTGCACACCTCTGAAGCTTCCAGGCATGAAAATAATAGATACTTAGAATAAGGACTCCCAGTGTAATTATACAAACCTGCAGAAGACACCCAGTTCTCCACTTTGTGAACACATTGTGCACTCAGTTCTTTTCTGGCATACTCTCTCCTCTTTCTCTGGTTGAGAAAACATCTGCAGGTATCTATGCTCTCGAGGAGGGCAAGGCAAGAGAAAGACAAATAGCGTGGGCTTTTTATCACCAAAGCCCTCCTGCAAACAGACAATAGCCACACAGGTCTTATTTTAGTCACTGTCTTCTGTGGCTGCCAACCGTCTCAAGCTCCCTCTCTCCCATTTCCCTTTTATTTTCTTGTGTTTTTCCTTGGGCACAGTTTTCTCTCCCTCTCTTCCCTTTTCTTCGCTTCTCTCTCAATTGCAAGCCTATTTGGAGCATGTTTGTTTTCATGCTTTCTCCTCTCATTCTCAAGCTCTCCCTCCCTCTCATTTCCTCTTGCCTTCCCCACCTCCCTCTTCTCCTTCATTTGTGTGTATGTGTGTGTGTGTGTGTGTGTGTGCTGTACATCCATCGATGGATGCGAGGCGTGTATAACCTCAGGTAAGCTCAATGAAGCAGCCTGACTAGCCAGTGTGTCTGTGGGAGGCTCTGGCTCATCTCTGCCTGCATCCCTGTAGCCTTAATCTGTGACAGACCATTTCATAATCACAGCCAAGGGGGCTTCTCTCTCTCTCTCTCTCCCTCTCTGTGGCTCTCGCTCCTCCTCCTCCTCCACCTCCTCCTCTTCTTCTCCTTCTTATTCCTGTGCTCCTCATCTCCCTCTCTGCCTTTTCCTTCATCTCTTTTTTCCTCTCCCAAAGTGCAATAATTCACAGGCATGCACCCTCCCACAGGCGGATTAGCAGGCAGCGTGCTCGTCCTACATAATCGCAGCACAATGAGCCCATACGTGCTGCCGCCACAGCCACGCCATAGGGCACAATGCATCTGTGCCGTCCCCCCACACCAAATGACATGGGACAAAATGGATCCCATCTAGCTTCCACCACCTTCAGTACAGGCAGGCCAGCATGGAACCAGCATTCCTATTTGGTCCACTCTAGACTAAATTGGAACTGGATGCATTAATGAAAAAAGACAGAGTGGCTTCTCCTCATACTTTTGGAAACTCTCTTTCTGTTTGACTTGAAGTTACTTCTTACTAGAGTCATGTAAGATTTTTAGTCTTTGTTAATCTAGACTGTCAATTAGTTTGTATCTCCATGTGTTGACAAGTTTATTACAAATAAAGAAGACAAAGAAAGTGTTCTTCAAATATAAATAAAGACAAATCATGGCATCTATTCTTTGATTTTGATTTCACATATGACAGTTCAGTGAACACACTTCACTGCACTGAGCTTGCCTCTAAATTTTTCTGAGCCCAGCTGACTACAGTGTGTAACATTAACATATTGTAAAAAGGAACAAGCATCTTATGATTCATTTTCATTGTCAGAATAATAGCTGAGCCGATTAGCAGCATTGTTGCCATTGGAGAGGCAAAACATCATTACGTTCCTCAATCTGTTTGAGTAATTAAACCATTTGAGAGAATAATTTCATGTGTTTGCTGATTCAGTCGGAGAAAAAAAAAACTGCTGTGGAGCACTGCAGCTATATGTAATGTTACATTTATGTATTAGCTTTAAAGGGCTTAAGTGTGAAGCTGTGCACAACTGCTCTGGTAACGGAATGTCAAATAGGATCCATCGCTCCATTCCAATGCGTTTCATATAATACTATAATGAAAGGCAAGGATTTATACCGCATTAGTATCAAGCTCCATCAGATTTAAAGCCATAAATCCATTCTATATCCTCCAAGTTTTCCTCTAACATTTTCCGGGCGCTTAATTTAATTTTCTCTGAAAGTGCCAGGCAACCGCTGTTCTTTGGTGTCAGGTGAATGAAATAATTTGCACATACTTTGTGCCTAAACTGTGGAAATCCAGAAGGCAATTGCTTGCTTTTCTATATCACACAAACACACCAAATCTCCTTTTTCCTGATGCTCTGTTGTTGAAAATGTACTATTAGGCTTACTTTCAAAGTGTGCAACTGGAATGACTGTGACTATCCTATTTGATTTATCCAGCTTTATCTAAACCAGATCTGCTATGGTATTTCTGTAAAATTCATTCTCTGTCTTTCAGTTCTCTTCTTTCCGTTCACTCTATAGCATGACATGACATACATTAATGTCTCCTTCAGCAGGGTCCAAATCAGACCGCTACAGGTTTCATGGAGACTTGGCCTGTATGTAAAACACAGACACGTTCAGCCTGGTACAGCTTCCTCTCCTCCTCTTATCCCTTTCTATTTTGCCAGCTCAGCACAAGCCCACACTGCGGTAATCCCTCACAAGTCAGGACAAAATGAGGGACACAGGGTGGGTCACAGCTGGAACATGCACGGCCGTGCATAAGATATCTCCTAGATTCTGCCCCTACCTTAGCTTACCGACTGATAGAGAATGTATTAGTAATTAGGCAAACCTTGTGGCCCAGTATGCAAGTGCCTTCCACGGTGTGGGCCTTTTCACACATGCAGGTTTAAACACAAAGGACTTCATTAAAAGTATCACTGCCTGATGATGCTCGCTATACGTAATCCACATGCATGTTCACCCCTTTCTGCTTTGCAGCTCCAAAGAGGCTTGTTAATGCTCACTTGTGTAGAGGTAGATGCTAAAATGCACAGCCAGGTGAGAACGAGTGTACGGTATGAAGATGTGCACATTAACATTTAAGCACATATGCACTGTTTTGCGTGGATACTGATAAAATATTTCTAAGACCATATGAAGTGTTTTCTGAAGGTTTACCATGAAATGTTTTTCTCTTTTTTAAGTATCTCCTCTGACCACATCTGATACAATTCTGGATTCATATGTTTGAGTAAATTAAGGTAATATTGAGGGAGTCAATGTGGCCACATATAGGAGGGGCTGCACATGCATGTGACCTGAAAGAGTAAAGTACTGACAACATGAAAGAACATTGAAATACATTATAAAAGTACAGTATATGTAAGTCATAGGAACAGTTAATTTTGTAGATTGGTGGGGCTAAAGATTGGTAATATTATGTTGCTGTTGTCTCACTTTTGGTTTTGCTCTCTCCCTCTGTCTCTCACTTTCTCTCTCCCTCCCTTGCTCATGTCAGTCTGCTGATTTATGGCTCTGTTTAAGTGAAGGCCACACGTATCTCCCGACGCTGCTATTTGTTTCAGGCTTGCTTCATTTTTCCACTCTACCCCCTCTGAAGGCAACAAGGAACTAACAAAAATTAACCCTTGGCTATTATCCACACAGCAGAGTGGGTTTTGTGACTCTTCTCAGGTTGTACCTGCATCAGGGAACTTGACAGGGCTGCACGGCAACGCCGCTGTTGTTCTGACAAAGCTCCAACTAGGCCCAGTCCTCTGCTGTTATTGTCATGAGCGTGTTGGAGATGTAGAAAAATGACATGCCACAAGGATGCCATTAATAATGCTCACACGCAAGGTTTTCTTGACGTGGGGAAAAATAGCCGACGTCACAAGGCCCTTTTATCAGCCTAATTTCATAAGAGGATTTCATGTCTGAGCAGGGAAAAGTGGCTATTTTTCCTCTTCTTTTATCTTGTAAACAGCCATTACTTGGAGAGGTATACAGGCCTGCTCTGGCAGTAAGTGGATATGAATTTCAAGACCAAACCATCCTTTTATATCAGCCGCTCTCACAAACGCTTTGACATAATCGTGACATCAGACAGGCCTTACTTTTTCCGCTGCACTTGGATACCAAGCGTGCCATAATTCAATGCATTTTCTTGATGAGACTTTTTTTCTTCCTTTGGTGATACTGAAAATTAGTTCTTATTGATTTTTCCAGCAAACTAAAGCAATTGTTTGACTAAATCAAAGAGGCAGCTGGAGCCACAATTGCATATTGTGAGTGTGATTGTGTTGCCATTGATTCTAAACGTCTAAAGCACTGAGTGGGATGTGTCTGACTTGGCTTTAGGTAGTATTGTGGCTGTTTGTTTCTTCTGCTGTGCAGTATTGTACTATATTTGTGCTTCTTCTGTTTTTACCATCTGTACCTTTCTGCAGTATGGTGTGGAAGAGGCTCTTGTTTACCCAGATAAGCTGCCCATTGTCTCTGGTGGGAATTCCCTGTGGGAGAGAGTGCCACGGGAACGTGACTTCGGCACAGTACGAGAAACTAACTGCAGAGCTGCTAGTTTCTTGTGGTGGGGCTCCTGTGTATCCACTGGGATCTGGTGCCAGGGGTAAGATGGTCATCCCCTGGGACAGGGAAAGATAGTGAGATAGAGACAACAAAAGGGAGAAGGGGAAAGACTGGCACAAAAGGAAGGGAAAAAAAGGACAGATAACACATGAAAGTAAAAGGAAAACATGCATTTTAAAGCTAAAAATCCTAACTAGAAGTGAGGAGTGAAAAACGATAACAATTTTACATAAAAAGGGAGACAGAAATAGATGATGAACTGAAGAAGAAAATCAATGGCAGGATCAGAATGAATCTTTATTTACTTGGCGTGGTTAACTAACATAGGACATAAACAGTAGAGAGAGGGAGAGAGATGGACAGGGATACATCAGAATAGGACTAAAACGGAAACCCTTCTCTAAAATATTCCACTCCCTCTCCCATCCTTTCTAAAACAAGGCTTCCTGTAGTATGACCTAACTCTCCTGCACAATAGTCAGTGTTGAGTAGAGGCCTGGCTATGCCTGTGGCTGGAGTAGAAGGTGTGCCCCAGCTCAGGTGTGTTGGTAGTAGACGCAGGGCACTGACAGTATGGGTTAGTCTCCCGTCTGGATGCAACTTGACAGCAGCAACGCTTGGAGGGCCCAGCTGGCAGGTTAGGTGCTAAGGCCTTATAGTGAACCTGAAGTGCACAGGACTCAAAGGGGATAAAAGCACACAAAACACAACTGAGTCACATCTCAAGTCAAACAGGATGAACTGTTGGTCAATCACTGTCACTCCCCGTTGCTTTGCCGTTTCATAATGACAGCAACAGACAGCCTAGTAGACTGTGTGTACCCAGTTTTAAAATTTAATTCAAATAATGCTATTAAAGTTAAATTGCCTGCTTGCTTCTGTATAACACACACCAGTAGCAGTCATAGAATCACATTACCATACCCCTGTTTGTTACCATGCTTTCTTTTTTTTTTTCCCAATTCACAAATGAAAATCGCACTTGTTTTTTGAAGATGGAGATTTAATGGCTTTGCGTAGTTTAGGAGCATTGCACTACTTTGGAAGAGGTTGAAATGCCATTGGTTAAGATAATGGAAGAGAGAGATGTAAAGTTCAGTGGAAGAGAGCCTAATGCCTTCTTAAGGTGAGCCATTTTAGTACGCAACCACATTTGTATACGTCTGTGTATTTACCCGCAAAGGGAGGGAGGTGACCTTTCCATGTGGAGATGGTGTCTGCATGGAAACGCTGCTTGCTGCATCCTAATGGCCACCTAGGGCCAACTCGCCTCCACGGCTGTCCTGATATTTGCCTAAACGTGGGGTGGGTGAAAGTTTTTTTTGATTTTTTTTTTCTTACCCCTCCCAGAAATATTTACTGAGAATTTCTGGTCAACAGAAGTGAAGAGAGAGGAGTGAGAAGGTGGGAGTGGGTGTTATAAGGTAAATGGGGTATTAGGCATTCTGTGAATTTTGTTGGCTAAGGTTAACAAGGTTTGCAACGTGTTAATTGGCAGTATGGTAGCAAGGATGCAGTGCTATTTGTTTAGGTAGTGGAGCGCCCCAACAGTGTTTGCACACATGCTCATGTACACGTGCACTCATTTTTAAGGTTATGTTATTGCTGTTTCTACATTGGCAAGTTTACATACATTAGTAAACTGTAACTGACCACACAATCAAATGTTAGACTGACCTAATGACTAGTTCATCTGTACCCCCCCCCATTTCGATCTCTGTCTGTCTGAACGTGTCCCTCACATCCTGCTGCTCTTCCTGATTGTGTCATCTCTCTCTCTCTCTCAGATATGACGTCTCTCCCTCCCTTATTCTTAGCTGTGGTAGAATAACATGTGAATAAGTATCCGTGAATGAATTTCATGTAGTTAGATAATCTTATGTTCCGTATTTCTAAAAAAAAAAAAAAAGTTTTTAAAACAAGAAAGGAAGGGTTTTGTCCAGTTACTAGGCTAAAGCACTTTAAATTTAATAAGATACAGGAAGTGTTGAGATTTTATTAAGAGCATAATGCAATAACTTTAGCAGGGCAGGAGTGGAACAAATATTAACATGTTATTGAATATTAATTTTATTTATCAAACACAAGGAGTTATGAAAAGTGACTTGGGCAATGGAGGGAGATGCAGGTCATTTATTGTTTGAGGAAAAACAACACAGTTACATTACTGTCATCAGTGCTAGTTTTGGTGAACTTTCACCAAAACCAAACAAAAACAGCCCATTGACTGAATTCAATGGGCTGTTTAAAGTCAGTCGGCAGCTTTTTGAGGTGGAATATTTTCCTGCATGTTGCTCATTGCATGAGTTTATGTTGTGAATCATTCCACACACCTTAAATATGACCATTATGTGCTTTTATTGGCTGTCTTACATAGCGTATGCTTTGTTGATGATTGGACCTTCGAACACTTGTGAGCAAGACGTAAATTAATTAACTAGATTATGGGAATATGTGAGTATTCTGTCATCTCGCTTAGAGAAATAAAGTGCAATACGTGTGACTTGGCCACAGATTAGTTCACTTTGATTTCATTGTTTTCTTAAAATAAAAAGTTCAATCACAAAAGTTAAGTTATGGTGTGTGACTAGTTGTTGCTTCAAATGACAAAAAAGAAGTTTACAAACTGACCAGCACGTTCAGCAGAGTAAGACTGACACACTATCATTAATAATGCTACTCTGAGGGAGGGTTAAGGCAGAGGTCTCCCAGTCAACATGGCTGCCTGCCTCTAGCTGCTCTGCGGATCATTAGGAAAATGAACGACTGGAGAACTGCATGTGTGTGTGTGTGTGTGTGGGTGCGTGTATGTGTGTGTGTGTGGGTGTGTGTGTGATTTCTGTGCCACTGGGCTATGGACAGCCTGATTACTCTGCCCTGTCTCCTACTTACCTGCCTGCCCACTGACTTACCCTCAGCATACTAACTCTCTCCAGTTCCTTCGTTGCTTCTTACAGACTCACGACACACACACACACACACACACACACACACGGGAAGGAATCACAAATGCATTAATTTGTCAAGATTATTCTCTGCAAAACTTCTGTATGTATCACATCTTGACAGATGAGTCTAGGTCAGTAAATCTATTCCTCAGGGTATCTATGCATCTTTGGAAAAAAAAAAGTCCTTTGGCTTGCAAAACCCCTACTACCAGTCTTTCTCCTGTGTTTTACCAATGTGTTTGTACCAGCTGTATATTTGGAAGCAAATGGCACAGATGTATTTTAAAAGTACATGAATGACCTGAAAAGTGGGGGAAAAAAACAAGAAAAATCCCGGATCAGTTATTGATGTCAGAGGGAAACCTGGAAATTTTTCACATCTGCTTGGAGACTGGTGTAAGCTATCCCCACTGACTAGCTGAGGAGGTAAGGGATGAAGGCAATGCATTAAGCATTAAGCTGCCAACTCTAACTTTATTTGAAAAGTAAATATATTGTTTGGAAAAATATAGATATATACTGCATGCATCTAAATCTCCAAACAGGGGAGGAAGAAGCAGCTTTTTTTAGTTTGCCAAAATTGCTACTTTTTACAGAAATTGCCGAAGTATATATGTATCTATTCTGTAATTTAAACCACTGGATTACAAACCCTCACCTTATTCCCTTATGTTTTTTTTTCTAAACAGTACAAAGGATTCGGGTTGTCTTCTTTTTATAAAATCCCATCATTCCTTATTTTGTAACACAAACAAATTCACACATTGCTGTTCACACATTAATTATGCAGTTAGAGAAAAAGCTGTAATGGTGGAAAGGAAGGAAGGTGAAAATGAGGAATTCAGTTTTTTGTCTTGCCTTGTTGAATATTCATATAAGATCAATTTTTGATGCTTTCGGGCATTGTTTGTTCCAGAGCGGCGCATTCACTTCCTATTTGTGAAGCTGTTAGGTACCAGGAAATGGGTGAATCCGATTTGGTGAGAGGAAAAAGGTGTCTGTGCTCTTAGCTTGACATATGTGAGGTGTCTGTGGCAGATTGTGTTAGATATTTAAAGGGTGGTTTGATCACCAGCCCCACCCCACTCCTATCCAAATTACACCTAAATTTCATTTGATTAAATTTCTGTATAAAATTCACTGTCATTGCCATGGGGATGTTGATTTTCTCTGACAGTTGCTTCAGTGCATGTCTGACGACCACTTTTGTTGCTCTTTCTAGTTACCTGTCATAATTTTTCTCTTGGAGATTTGCACAGTTTGTTTCACCTCCAAGATATTTGAGAGCACTTAAAGATAATTATTGCCAAATGATGCTCTAATGAGGGGAACAACTGTCCTTAAGTCTTTGCTTGAGAGCTCGGCCTGCTTGCAGTGACGCCACCTTTTTAGGCTTCATTTTGTTTCCCTGTTTGACAGTGTCAGACTTTCTATAGATGTTGCCTCAATCTGACGCATGCCATAATAATTGGCTGAGCGCAGGAGATGCAAATTGCTAAGGATTTATTAAAATGCACCTTAAAGGGGTTAGAAATGTCTGTTCGCAAGTCAAATTACCATTTTGCCTCTCTTTGAGTCTTCCTTTTTTGTAAACCTCTCTTAAACTTCTTGCGCTCTTGGAAGAGGTCAGACGCAGCCCTTCATTTGTGGAGGAGGATTTTCGTCTCCTGTGGAAAATTGCAAGGCATTTAGAGCTATCGGAGAGGGTCAGGGACCTTTCCTTTAATTTCCCTTTATCTTCTCTACCATGCTGCACGACCCCAAGCACATCACAGTACTGATGTCTGGCCTGTCTCTATGCATGCTGTTTATTTGTGTACCTGTTTTTCCCTCTCAATCAAACAGGATGGAATTTTATTGCCCGAATTTGGCCCGTGCCTTCAAGATATTTGGGTGATTTTCCATGTCTTTCCCAGGTGTATGAATATTTTAAATCATTGTTATTTAATTCAAATCATGAATGTTACCTTTTAATTTTAATTCTTGTGAATTCAATTTTAGATTTGACAGTGGGATTAATGTTGAGTTGGCTGAGGTGATATATTTGGCAGGAGAGCCTTCCTGCAGGTGAAGCTTTTGTATATCAGCCTGAACCTCCACAAGAATATTAATGACTTTAGTCGATTGTTTCTTTGGACAAGCAGCCATCTCGTGCTGCTCTCTTATCTGTACGAAAAGCCATGATTTCTACGGGAACACAGATATTGTCACTGGTCAGAGGTGAGTGGCAGTTGTTTCTCATCAGTGACATAACGGCACAGTAATGGGCACAGAAACACAAGGATGCTCTCTCATAAGCTTAATAAGAGGATGTTAGTGCAAACATTTCCCAGTAATCCATAGCTGAGACTCGCAAGCAGGGGACTGGAACTAATGAAGACAACAATTCAATTATGAGCTCAATTAATGCCAGTGCCTGGAAGCACAGATCACAGATGAACTGAGCTGCTAGCATTAGATGTTGTGGACTGCAACTGCCATCAAACAACGCACTGAGACATTGAAATTCTCCCTCAGTCCCTTGGCTTAGCACTCATGGCTGTCTCCACTTTAAAGTGGCTTTATGGGCTCATGAGAGGCACCTAAGAGTGTGCCTCAAATCTGTGCCTTCGTGCCTTCGTGTAGGGTCATAATGACCTGAATTGACTGTGTCTAGATATGGGCCTTCAGTCGCTTCTTAAGTATTATTCTGTTATTGCCATTCTCTCCTGAGGTTCATCTCCACCTTCACTATATTTGACCAAGCACAACAAAAATTCCAATTTAGTCTGATTTCCCTTTGATTCTGTCTTTGCCTCATATTGATTTCATACAACTTGTTATGTTCTGTTTCTTCTCTGTTTTGTTTTTGGATAAATCCATGTTGTTTACAGTGTGCGATGACCCACGGGGCGTCAAGATTATTCTTAACCCTCTTTTCTCACTGTGGTTTTGTGGTGTATTGATAGGTAGCCATGTTTCCTTATAATTAAGTCCCTACCACACCACAGATGGGACTCATCCCGGACTTCTTGGCCCAATTAAAACAAACCTTCCTACTTCAGTACCAGCTGCTTTGTTACATATATAAATGTATTAGTTCGATAAATAGGGTTACAGAGTTTAGATATTAACGCAGGTTGATACATGCTGCTTGCGTCCTCATGATGCAAAGCAATTCTGGATTACCACAGAACATTACATCCTACTATAAAGCACCTTTTTACCCAAAGGGAAATGTTCCACACTGATTAAAGATTAAACATGAAAAAAAAAAACAAAAAAAAAAAAAAAAAGAAATTTAT
>VUQI01006530.1:66407-84785 GCA_015106735.1 Paratilapia polleni
ATTATAACAAAAAAAAAAAAAGTCAAAAAAAAAAAAAAAAAAAAAAAAAAAAAAAAAAAAAAAAAAAAAAAAAACAGGAGCTTTGCAAAAGAAAAAAAAACCTAATTATTTCTCTAGAAATAAAATAAAATGGTAAAGCCACTGGGGAGTTGGGTCTAATTATTTCATTTATCTGTAAAAGGCCTCATGAGGATGTTTCCTTCCTTTACTTTCATTTTTCTCCTTTTACACCTTTAGCATTATATTGCATCTCTTTCTCTAGTTCATCTTTGCAGTACATATTGAGGACAATAATTGATCTGCATGTATTCACTGGATTAGGAGACATTGATGGTAATTTGTTAAGGTGACTCTGAGTAATTCAAACTCGTCCACAGTCCTCTGGGTCTCATTAGCTGAAGTTATGCTCTGTAGACCTTTACTAAAGCCACTGGGAGAAAAACGGGCCATCCCTTTCCTTGATCATACATTAAACTCTTTAATTTACACTGCAGTGGTTGTTACACATTGGATAACATTTGATCAGATAGTAATTGAATACTGGTAACTGATCTCTAAATTAGCACACTCCACACAACTAACTATGAAAGTTAAAAATACTACAGGCTTTTTAAGTCCAATGCTCTCCCTTACACTTGTGGTATGATTAGAAAGATTGATCAGCACTGTGTTGTTTGTTTCTTCTACAAATAATAAAACCCTCTAAACAGTGTCCAGTCTACAGTACTAGAGCAGTATTTGACTCTGAATTTTGTCAGTTTAATCTGATTTGGCTGTTACTTCTTCTCTTATAAAGACTATCTGACAAACAGAAAATCCACGGGTGTGAATTTCAGTCATGATTTTTTACCAAATTAACATAATCTTTAGATCTCCACAATAACTTCCACAATGTTTACTACCCAAAAGAAATGTATTAAAATATAGCTGTAGGTGTGCTCTATTAAAAAGTCTCTTTTGTAAATTTTGTTTGAATCTGGTGCTGTTTTGGTTCAAGCCGTTTTGCTTCTCTTCACATGCAAAATCAACTGTTTTGAACATTTAGTCAATGGAACTGTTTTGGAGGTGAGGTTTACTGTTGCTTCTGCTGCTAATGTTTGACTCATTACAGGCACCTGTGCTCTTCCCTGACTAATTAACTGAACATGTATAGCCTACACGCCTTCCTCAGTTCATTTGTACTATGCCCTGAAGAAGGCACAAGCCGGTACGCGTGGGCATTTTTAACCGTAAAGCAGGGATATGTCAATATAATAAAGACATTTTAACCCTAAGGACTACTTTGATTCAGAGATCTCTCTCTCTCTCTCTTTATGCATGGAAAATTGTAATGTTTATGCACTGCTTCAAACAAAAAGCACACTTTTCTCTTGGCTTTGTTGTCAGTAAACCCTAATGATATTCCCTTGCATGTGCTTCTGCAACGTTTTTACGAAGTAGCTGGTGTTAAAGCGAGCCGACACTGATTGCGCACCTTAAAACACCCCTATTGCATTTGTGGCAGATTATTACTCCTTATGGCCTTTGTTTGCACCAATTGTGCCAATTGAAATTTAAACATAGTTAGTAAAATATGTTTTTTTTTAATAAAATTTTTTATCCTATTTTCTTTTTTTTCTGATAACTGATGCATTGTGCTTTATTTGTTTACAGATACTGACTGCTAGATCAGCACAGGCCTAACTATGAACAAGAGTGGCCCTGCATAGCTCAGTGCTGTGGTTATAGCACCCAATACAAGGTTTCCCTAGTGAGGTGACAGAGGCAGCTAAGCCAGTAAACAACAATGACAGTAATCATATGTGTTTGTGGTGCTATGCTTCATCACCTGTCTAGCACCAAGGCTTGTTAAAGGACAAATGACTCTTAATAAAGAATATTCTTTCCCCTCATCTCTCTCTCTTCTCTCTGTCCCCCTTGTCAGTGTTCCTTTGCTCCCCGCAGCCCTGCCCCCACCTGGGGAGGCCAGGTTGCCAGGCCATGGGGCGGTGGGATTGGCCGGCTCCACGCTGAGATTGATTACCCCTCTAATCTTAGGACTGCCAGTGTGTCTCCAGGGCAAAAACTCTGGCTCGAATCCCCCCTCTGCCCCAACTCCCACCCTTCCTCTGTCTCTGTACCTCCTCTCTCCCTCTTCCTCCATCCCCTTCATCCCTCTGTCCCTGTGCTGCCAGAGGCACTGAGGGACGACACTAAGTCACAGCTCCAGACAGGGCCACTCGCTCGTACTGACTGCCTTGTTCGCCATATGTCACGGCAAATGGGGCTCCCGTGGACTCTGCCATGGACTTACAGTAAAAAAAAAAAAAAATAAAATAAAATGACAAGGGGAGGATCGAAGATGAGGGTTGGAAGCTGTATGAGTTGGGCAATAGGCTAGAGCAGAAAATGCCAGTCCAGCTTAGACTCAAAGATTGCAGTGCTCTTCCGACAAAACTAAATGTATAGAACTGATACCCATTTCTTTCATTTGTTTTTGGGCATTGATGCTCTGTGTTTCTTTTCTATATTCACACCGTCGAGGGGTGCGGGTGATGACATGAAACCCTTTCAATATGCATTATCACAGCATCAAGGACACAAGATTCATGACAACGTGTAAAGGTGACAATTGTGCTTGGTGATGGTAGGACCTGTCATCCAGATGCTAGTGAAATGAGCTCTCTTGCTAGCACTCCG
Organism: Paratilapia polleni; assembly: GCA_015106735.1. NCBI lineage: Eukaryota > Metazoa > Chordata > Actinopteri > Cichliformes > Cichlidae > Paratilapia > Paratilapia polleni. Next base: position 69,087 of record VUQI01006530.1, read on the forward strand.
ACTCTCACTGGATTCAGAAAGACTTCATGTATGGCTGGGTGGTGACATTACCTTTCAGAATGTCACTTTGGCATTCGCCTTCTCTTGTAAAGTCTGATTTATTTAGAACAAAGGTGGGAACAGAGTGGAAACCTTATGACAGTGTAATTAACACTGTCGAGATTTTGCACTTAGAAGAAGCAGAGCAATGTGGAAATTATGAGGAAGGCCAGAAAAAAAAACATTTAAATGTACAATTTTATGTGTTATTCTGCCAATTGTCACATAACTTCAGGCCTTTTATTTGGAGCTACTTTAAAGCCAGCTGTTCTTTTAAGTGACTAACATGCATAAACCTTTGTGAGGCAAGAGTGACTTAATTTCATTTTTTTCCCAGCTTGTTCACGCTGACCAAATATTCTTCATCTTCTTTGACTCCTTAATTCAATCTCACCTTGATTTCACATCATAAAAGGGTAAACAAGGTGTAAACAAACACCAGCACCTGACTGCCTCAGTGGCAATCAGTCCTGTGATTCATGGCTGTAGTAAGAGTGGAAGGTGGGAGCTGGGATGATGTGATGGTGTTTACATGTGTCTGCATTTAAAAATATGACAGATTTTGGGCAAAAAACACTTTCAGTTGTTGAGTTTAATTGCAAATATATGATATAATCTTTGGAATCTGCATCACAAATTTGAAGGTAGCAATAGGCAGTCCTGATCATAATTGAAAAATAAGGCTTTTTTTATTCCATGAAAAGACAAAATAAAGCAAAAACTCCTGTTTTCAAGGTGAAACTTTGTTTACTAAACCACCTGCACATGGATGAGTAATGCTTAAAAGCTGAGTTTATTTCGTACATATGAGTATGTCCCCAAAAGCACATGGAAAGGGCCAGACAACCATCAGAAGGCTCTTTGAAGTGCTCTGTCGGGCCACCATGGATTACCCACACACAAGTATTCACAAATGCACTCTTGAGAAAGTCATTGAGGGCACTGTTTTCTCATTCACCTCTGCACCTGTTTATACCTTTTCCCCATTCTTCCTTTTTTCCATGTCTGAGTGAGTCCGAGTCATCGAAAAAAAAAGGGAAAGAAAAACAGCGTGGGTGAATCTGAGCAGAGAAACATCCTCTGGGTCTTTTTCCTTTTTTAAAAGAACTCCTCCAGATCTCATGTTTAATTTATGAAGGAGGACTCAGGCGTGATACGTTCTGGCATGACAGGCAGAGTCCATCTTTGACTGGGAAACGTGGATTGGACCGGACCAGGGGTGATGTGCCAGTCTCCATCAGGGGCCCGGGGTGCCGCAGACTGGTCAACAGCTGGGGGCAAAATCAACCCTTTCATTGGAACCGGAGCGTGGTTAATTAAACAAGTTCCCCTTGGTCAGAAAGCAGCTGGAGTTGGTTTACTCCATGTGCCAGTCAGTGCCAGGCTGGCTGGAAGGCACACTCCATCACACAAAAGGAGAGAAGATGAGACACTGTTCTTCAATGTAGGAATGTACAGAACACAAGAAACACATGAGAGGATGTTAATGTTTGGGAGTATTCAGATTTTAAGATTCTGAGCCTAAGAAGAGGAGTGGGATGCGCTTCCTTTGGCTCACCCACATTCTACTGTAAGCATCAGTCCACAACCCACACCCTTAAACCCAACTCCACAGTTTTATGTGCAAGCGCACGATGAACAAATCTAATTTGTTTTAGGCTCTCCAGATCTGCATATTTACAGTGCAGACAAACATACCAACACGCACACATACAGGCTCAAACACAGCCACAAACAAACTCAGACGAGTGAAATCTTGTCAAGCTGAGCACCGAGTAAAGATTAGGCATCCTTGTCCGCCTTCACAGCCTAAGATGTCGTGGTCAAACCTGGGGCAATTTCAGGGAGAAAGATGGCAGTTGATAGTTGATGGAGAGGATGCGAGAGAAACAAGCCGTATTCTGAGTGCTAAATCAGTGCTAGGTTTGCAAACTGGGGGAGGGCAAGAGAGGAAGCGAGGGGGGGAAGCTGGGTACAAAATAGCCAATTTCATAGTACACATGTGGATTAAGTTCCCTCCTTTGAAAATGCTCTGGAATGCCCATGTACCAATTACACCCTGGTGGTACAGGCGGGAGCTGTGGGGCCATGTTTTTGGATGTTCTTGCGCCTGTGTGTGCTCGGGCTTGCCAGATTGTCTGCGGGCAGCATTTGTGCCTGCTTTGATTCGGTGCCAGTGAGGCCTCGCAGGCTCTTGGCATCCTGACACCTCCCCATCAATACGCTGGCACTATGTGGTAGGGGGTATCAAAAATGACCCAATTAGAGGATGGCAATGTGTTCTGACAGGCACTACCTGCTTGGGTGTGTTTAACTCTGCCATCTTTTGCTTCCTCTCTTTTTCTTTCTTTCTTTCTTTTTGCTGTGCACTTTCAAACTCTTGACACTCTTTCTGTGTTTTCCCTGCTGCATTTCCTACTTGCAACTGGCGACAATGGCACAGAAGTGAGTGGGTCTGCCTGTCTTGACACCCTCTTTTTATGTTTCTTTCAGCTATTTGCTGTAAACATCCCAGCACTTTGCGAGTGTTCAGATACGAGGGGATTGGTTTTGACTAAGAACACTGTGATTAGAGCTCTCAGTGACAGAAACATTATCCACAGAGTTGGCTTGTCAGTGTTCATTGCGCTGACTGACAAGTCTCTGGATATCCCATTCTGTTTTTGTATGTCTCTGTTTTTCCATGCTCTCCTCCATCTCGTCTTGATTTTCTTGATCTGACTCCCTTTTCCATGTGCAGCTGGAGTTCAGCTGGAATCTCTGCCAGTGTGTGTCAGTGTCATTTGATCTTTTTGCAGTATGTCTGCGGGTCCTTAACAAATTTGAAAGTGTCTTATACTGAGTCTTACAAATATGTGAAGCCATTAAGCACTCTTTAAGAAGAACTCACTAGTTTATTTCAAGGAGATTAAACTAATTCTTAGTTTTTTACAGCAAATAAATCTGAGATTTTGATGCTATATTATTTAAATTTAGTATAAAATTTAGCTTGTTACCTCCTTCAGTTAACTAATGAAGGCAGTCCTTTGATTTCTCTTATTGAAAGCTATTACAAGCATTAAATTTCTTCTTTAAATTGCACAAACCAACTTGCTTTGTTGCTGTTTTATATTAGTTCTAGTCAGTCTAATTATATTTTTCCACCTCTTTCCTGAATTACTTTTAGTTCCTTCTCATTAGATTTAATGCCTCGCTTGCTCCATCTGAGAGCAGACTGTGAAGGTTTGGCATCTGATGCCCTCTGGCATCATACTGGTCGTGAGCCGAGCCCTCACAGGTCTTGACTGGCATGTTAGAGCAAGCTGCCAACCTAGATGGGCAGTTGGCGCCAGGTCCACTACCAGCTGGTGAGGTTCTGTGCCATTCTCAGGGCCATCAGGCTCATCTGTCCAAACTCCTATGACTTCTCCTCCACTTTGTATTTAACGCAAGTGTCATTTACTAATTTAGGTAAGGCTAAATCACCTATATAAAGCTTGATTTTAAACCAATTGGCCTGCCAGTGCAGTTTTAAAGTTTGTGTGTAGGGCATATGGCACAGGTACAGTGGTTTTGTTGAAAATCTAAAAATAAATGTATTCTCACTGAAGTAACAGAAAAGGATATATTCCTGTACATGAAGTCCTGGTCAGTGTGAATCCTTGGTACCAGCATCCCTAGACTCGACCCCCACCAGTTTCTCTCATAGCAAATAAGCTTTTGTGTTTTGTACTGTACTTGTGTATATTTGTGTACTTTCTGCGAGGCTGTGCTTGTAAGTCTGCTTCCCCTGCTGATTGATTGGATGTGCAGGTTAAATGACCAAAAAAGCTTTTAGGAATAGGACAACTCCTTTTTCTTAAGGCACCTGTTAAGTTGTTTGTTGCCAGGAGAAACAGACACTTCATCATGGTGCCGTAAATTATTTCCTTGCTCTCTCACCTCAAGCTCCCTTTTCCTCATTTCATTTTATCGGGGGGGATATTTTTGCCATAGACCTCCCATTTTTTTTAGTGGAAAAAGCCAGGAACGCTAAAAAGGATGTAGTGCTGTTTCAGGACAATAGCTTATCTACAAGTAACAGGGGCCTCGGCTAATTTGTACAACTTGCCACATCCTGCCGCAGCACAACAGCTGAGTGCTTTCAGAGAAAGACTGATTTGACTTTGGCCATTATCTTTTGATAGATAAGGGGTCTGCAGGTGCTTTTCTCATCCCTCAGGGTGTGGTTTTGAAGATGGAGGACATGTTTTTACCCATTGACATTGATGCAATACAACCCAGAAGCAAGGGTACTAATGTCTATATGGAGTCCACTCAATCCTGATGCCTAGTGTCCTCTTCTTGCCCTGGCCACAGCCTGCGGAGCCCTATAACCAAGGCGTGTGCCCACCAACCATGAGTCATTAAGGCCTGTGTTTAGACAGGGCTAGGGGTCATTGTGGTGGAAGGTAATGTATAGTCTCAGGATAGTCTCACAAATCAGGGACAGTCCACTCTAAACTGCTTTCTTTCTCCTAGAAAACAAAGAAGAGACAGAAACGAGAAAAGTAAGAGGTTGCAGATACAAAGGTCTGAGCAGAAACAATTTTGGGTACATTTCAGAACTCATTTAGTCGAAAATTATGGGTTGATTACTCCAAAATATCTTTAAATATAGGCAAAATGTTTTGGTGAAATGATCATATTACTGTGACTGCAAGCAAAAAAAGACTAAAACTGTTATTTATCTCGGATAAGTGGAGCCATTTCTGTAGGTAAGTTTTGAATGGCAAGAGTTCACGAGTATTGGGGGAAAAAAAAATCCACACTTTGCAATTAATTAAAGTAAATCCTTTCAGTGTAGTTTTTACCACATTTAAAAGCTTGAAACTTGACCATTAACCTCCAAATGGATGTGAAACACCACTAGTGTTCCCCTTCGCCTTTCTAAACACAATGTGCCACAAAAAGGACTGTAAAATGAAATGATGAGTTTTAAATGTATTTTTTCAGGCAAACTCAATTAGCAACATGTTTTTTCTCCCCTTTTGCAAAGAGCCCTACATTAGCACCAAGGCTAGTTATTATTTCCAGCGCGGACATCTTTACAAATCATTTCTCTTTGCCTTTCTGCCGCTGCCTCTTGTGTGCCACTGTGTTCCAAAGTAGGCTCCAATTATGAAAGCATTAAAAATGCTGGTGAAGGATTTAGGTACATTACACCACTCAATGACATTCTACTCGCCATTATGTTATTAGCAGAGTGCTATGTGTAAAAAGGGCCTTTAATTGAGAAAGTGTTGTAGAAAATACATTTAAAACAGCCACTGTTCCCTCCCGCTCAGCCTCTTTTACTGGCAGCTGTGCTCACTATGAAAAGCTTCTCATCTCGGCCGATTTGGCAAAAATCCCTCACTCATGACAGGTCTTTAAGGGTAAGACCTACAGAAATACAAGTATTCACACACTCAGGAACAAATGTTTAGGCTTATTCTTTAGTCTAATCTCAAATTTCTTCCATAGAAAAAGTCATAAAAAAAGACAACTATGGGAATTAAGATTCTGTCCACAAAATCCAAGTATTAATTTTAATAAAAGAAGTTGACATCCAGTTTTGACATTTTTTGGTAAAAAGAAATGCACACAATAACATTAGTCAGTTATAAAAATATTAGTTGATAAACTAATTCTTTTATTAATGTGATAAACAGATTTCTTTCTTCATGTTGGTCCGTGTCATGGGCCCATTTTCTGTGTGAATTATTGCATGTGTATAGGTGTGCATATTGTCATTACCAGCATTTACCAGTACGCATGCACATCTGATATACTTGGTGACTTTTTCCTCACACCTTTATACAAATCTCACCTTACCTCACCCCCCTTTGTGTTCCTTTTACATAGTAGGCATCACAAACTTTTGTCAGCTTAGTTCTCCTGAATCGGGATTTCTCCCTCTGTCCTGCTCTCCGACTCTTATGTGACTCTCTTAAAATAACCACATGAAAAATTAGTTCTGCTGTTAGTGGTGTTAGACACAGCATGAAAACACAGTGGAGCAGTGAAGATAGAGGAGGTCACATTTGGTGTACAAACTCAGCGGACACACTGGACACGCGCACATATACTACTAGGATCAAACAGCATTACATGTGGGCAATTAAACTCAACAATTAAACAGGTTGCTTAAAAGTAAGCAGAGTAATTTGTGCTAATTATGAGTAATCACAGACTGAAAAAACAATTGCTGTTTCTTCAGTTGACAATCATACCAACTACTGACTGTCACGGGCCTAGTGTGTGTACATATGTAAACTAACTGGACACTTTGTTAGGTACACCTTGCTAGTACTGGGTTGGACACCCTTTTGCCTATGGACCTGTTTTAATTCTTCAACAAGGTGCTGGAAACATTCCTCTGAGATTTTGGTCCATATTGACACAATAGCATCACACAGTTGCTGCAGATTTGTCAGCTGCACATCCATGATGTGAATCTTCTGTTCCACAACATCCCAAAGGTGCTCTATTGGATTGAGATCTGGTGACTGTGGAGTCCATTTGCCGGAAGCAGCCATCAGAAGATAGGTACACTGTGGTCATAAAGGGATGGACATGGTCAGCAACAATACTCAGGTAGGCTGTGGCATTTAAACAATGCTCAGTTGGTACTAAGGGGCCCAAAGTGTGTCTAGAAACCAGTCTGAACCATTGATACAAGGCAGCATGAATCCATGCTTTCATGTTGTTTACACCAGATTCTGAGACTACCATCCAAATGTCACAACAGAAATTGAGACTCATCAGAGCAGGCAACATTTTTCCAATCTTCTATTGTCCAATTTTGGTGAGCCTGTGTGAAGAACAGTTTCCAATTCTTAGCTAACAGGAATGGTCTTCTGCTGCTGTAGTCTATCTGCTTCAAGGTTTGACATTGGGCATTCAGAGATGCTCTCCTGCATACCTTGGTTGTAACGAGTGGTTATTTTAGTTACTGTTGCCTTCCTATCTGCTGGAAGCAGTCTGGTCAGTCTCCTCTGACGTCTGGCTTCAACAAGGCATTTTCACCCAGAGAACTGCCGCTCACTGGATATTTTCTCTTTTTCTGACCATTCTCTGTAAACCCTAGAGATGGTTGCATGGGAAAATCCTAGTAGATCAGCAGTTTCTGAAATACTCAGACCAGCTTGTCTGGTACCGACAACCATGCCATGTTCAAAGTCACTGAAATCACCTTTCTACCCTATTCTGATGCTCAGTTTGAACTTCATCAATTTGTCTTCATCGTATCTACATGTCTATATGCACTGAGATCCTGTCATGTGATGGGCTGATTAGATATTTGCATTAACAATAAGTTGAAGAGGTGTGACTAATATAGTGTCTGGGGAGTATCTGTGTAACAAAACTATATGTGAAAAAAGTTGTTGTTAGAGTTACAGCTTCAATGTTTGTTTTAGTTGTAACTTTTTGTTTTTACACTTTAGTTTGTAGATGATTTATAAATCCATTACAGCCTTAGATTTTGTGAAAAATAGCTTTTTAAATTAAGGGAAACGTGCTGTATGGGTAACCGCAGATTGAAACAGTGTGACGTGTTTCTTTTATGAAAAAAATCTTCCTGTAATATGGCAGAGTAACAGATGGAGTTTGGGCTCTGTCCTGCACTCCCTGTGTGTCATCTGTCATTATATTCAGGTCATTGTTTGGAGCTCAGTGGCAGCGTGACTGAGTTAGCCACGGCTTGACAACGGATTGTGTTTCACACAGAGATGGAGAGGATATGCAGACTCACTCAATACTCACAGGGCACAACTGGCCCATTAATGTACCATTAATTTTCTTAGTTCAATCTCTGAAATTAGGACTAAGATGTCCAGTAAATCACAACAGACTTTGACTAAGGCTTATAAAGTACCACTGTCTTGTGAAGAATCTGTTGTATGATGAATGCTGTCATGGATGATTTTCTGGATGACCTCTATGATGTTTACTGTGTTACCTTACAAGCTCACAAACAGATTTTACATCAAGAAACAGATGGTGTAGCTACATATTTTTTTGTATTGTAGGTCAGTTTTATTTCCTACTTGTATTGTGTATTTTTCTTTTCACCAACCAGGGCCACAAAATCATTGTCAACATACAACCCACAACAAAAGAGAATAAACACTGAAAACATGTATATAACATATATATTGGATCATCTTGCTAAAAGAATAGGAGATGAGAGGTAAGATGTAAGATGTAAAAAGCTCAGTAAAGAATAGGGATGTTCCTGGCGACTAATTTCCTAGCCAATTATATGCAACAGAAAAATCAAACCCATCGACTGGTCTAAAAGAAAGAAAATACTTAGAAAACTGTTAAAATGGAGTAGAATTTAATGGACAAGGTTAAACTTTGTCTTCTCAAATATTGCACGTGTATTTAGTGCCATATTAAGAGCCATTTAAGAGCCGTTAATCACAAAATGTCAGATTAGTTTGCTGAGTGTGGCTAACGTCTGCAGTGCTAGCACCAGAAGTCTTTTAGTCCTGATTGATGTCGGCACACCAGTGATGATGACACATCAACAGTGTCATCTAAGTTTTTAACTTACCTATTTACAGCTGCCTGTCACAGAGAGAGCGGTGCTGCAGCCCCACTTACTGGCAGGCGACTACATAACATCATAAACTCAACAAATAACTAGTGATTTTCATTTACACCTTAATTTTATAGGCCTATAAGGTCGAGTACAGGATTACACTTAGCCACCATGGCAATCACTCATCTGACCTGGGAGATGTGGCCAACACCCTTTTTTTGTAACAGACACCAACTTCACTTGTGCAGCTGCATCCATCCCGCAAGGTAGACTTTTCTGATATTTGTTTGTAAACAGAACCAAAGTGCACAGTGGGAGCTCTACGCTCATCCAGTCTAGAGATGAGTGTAACTAGGTGACTGATGTTTAAACATTTATGCCATCACTAGTTGGCAACAGAAATACTAGCTGGTAAACTAATTGTTTATATTTTATCAATGTACAATGGCAGTTAACTTTGGAGTCAAAGATGTTATGCACCCACCTGCCACTAGCCCCAGCAGCTCCCCCATCTCTCTATGATTGGAAGCTGTAAACAAGTAAGGTTGTAAGTAAGACAGATGACAGCAATGCTGCAGTATTTTGAAATAATCCAAAATTATTACTTGTACTGTATATAGACTGTGTACAAACTGGCATATAACCGCTCGATTGGACCACTATGAAAGTTTTACACTAGTCGAATGGTCTGATTGTATTTCTTCTGTTTAATCTACCAGTAAATTAGTTGCCCTGAGCATCACTAGTTCAGTTACATGTTTATTTTGCTCTGCAGTATTAGGACATGGCTCTTAACCAGAGGTGCCGATATGAGATAAGGTTTTAGGTACTACTGAGGTTCACTGGCCATTAAATGTCAAGTATGCCTCCATGGCTTTGGACTTCTGCATGCATTTTTTTCTTCACATTTTTTATCATGTATCAGTCAAGTCACCTTTATTTAAACAGCACATTTTGAAATAGAAGTTGATCCACAGTGCTTTCCAGTTAAGGCAGACGTATGAACATTTCAGGTCTCCAAAAACACAAAAACCCACATAAACAAACAACACAACTGAAATGAAATGCAAAGCAAAATTACAATGGTAATAATAATTTGATTAAAACATAAAATAATATAAAAACCCTGGAAAACAATACAAACAAAATCTAAAAAAATAAAGAGCAACCAATTAAAAGAGCAGTAAGAAAACGTTTACAGTGGACTTGACAAAAGATGAATAACTGTGACAGTCTAAAGTAATTATTACTTTATATTGAGTAGAGTTTTGGTGGCTTATTTAGGAATGAGTAAATATTGCTTCTTCCAGAATGGCTAAAGTGAGAAAAGGCAAACACATAATGCTGCCTTAGAAGCAGGAGCAGTGAGTCTAATGCAGGGGCTCTGGAAGAATACTTTTATTCATATCATCAGAACCAAAGCTCTGTCTGAACAGGCTGCTTGAATAACGGTCACTGTTTGTGGTAAGAACACACAGGAAAATAAAGAGCAATACCATGCAGGGCTAGTAATAACCAAGAATGGCCTCCATGTCGTTAAAAGTGTCTGCAACTATGATTGTAGATGCTTAAAAAGCAATGTCATTCCTATTACAATAAACTGTGGATATCACCACCTTGATGACACCCACTGATTTTTGAACTCGGTATTTGGAATCCTACACTTTATATTTAATTTTATGAAGTCAGAAGTGACTATATTTAGGGGGAGTCCTAAGTTATCAGCAAATGCTAGAAAATGTGGTTAGCAAGCTGCATCAAAAACTGCACGTGTGGATTGCATAGATACAGATACCTAATTAATGCTAGAATTTTACTCACTTAAACTGGAGCACAAACATCTGGATGGGCTACATTATTTGTCAGATAATTCACTTAAAATGCTCCAAAATGCACCAGCTCTACAGATGGAGTCTAAAGGTACAATTCAGTGATTACAAGATTGCAAGTTCATTGCAATAATTTTGGTCATGCCGCGGTCCCCAACCACTGTTTTCCCTAGTGTGACTGTAACATAAATCAAAGCGACCATGCTTTAAGCCTTAACAAAATCCAAACAGGTGAATTATACAAAAAAACAAAAAACAACAAGAACAAAAAAATCCTCTTGAAAGTTTGTACTTTTTGGCTTTTAATAGTTGGATTAAGTTTTTTTTTCATCCTGCTTCTTGTTCAGAAATGTTTGTTAAGTAAAAAAACAACAAACAAACAAAAATAAAAACAAACACACTCCAATTTCAGGCATCCAGTGGTTGCACACTTGCAGCCATTATAATTCACACACATATTTTTACAGTATATTAAGCTAGCTGACCTGCATTTATCTATCTATTCTTCTCTTTATGCATCCGGTGCTTTGCTTGGGCTCCTTCAGTGGTTGATGGGACAGGTTATTAGTAATGCTTTTTGAGTTTTGCCTTTTCAAATGCATCTCTTTGGCCTTGCTCTAGCCCTGCAGGGTCATGGCTAACATAAAGTCTGCTTATTATATATGTATGCATAAATCTAACTATAAACTGACCTGACAGTGTGTGCCTTTCTTCATGCATGTGTTCTCATTGGGTGTTTTTGTGGTCATGTGCGAATGTAGTGACACTGAAGCTGTGTAGTGTGTGTCTGTGTGCACATAGTTGCATATATACCTCTTTGGTTTTCTGTAACTAGTGTTGATGATCACTCCTGATCCTCTAATGGTGTAGTACTTACATCTTACAAGTGGCAAGTATTCACCAGAACCAAAACCTTGTGCCACTAATGGCAAAGGTTCATATTCTGATAGTATTGCCTGGCTTAATGTCATGCTTTAACTGCATGTTTAACCTTCTGGTGAATAAAATAAATCCCTTGAAATCCATGTATTAATAAGAACTATTGACCAGCAGCATTGACTGAAGCTCAAGGGCCTGGATCCAATAAAATCTGTTAACCTTGTGGCTGTTAGGAAGTGTGGAGTCAAACCTGCTGAAAGAAGCAGAGAGAGGGAAAAGGGTGTATTTTTTAATTTTTAGACTGCATTCTTTTCCATTTAATTTCAGCTTTAGTACAGTTTAACACAACCAAGCTAAACCATATCATATCAAGGATTTCTTTAAAAGTGATGAAAATTGTAGAAAGTCTGTATAAATTCATTAGCTGTTGCATTTTTTTCAGTTTTATTATATTTATTATAGATTCTTTGTACTCCTAGCTAGCTATAATTGTGGCCAACTGTTCTGTCATAATTCATCACACCTTCCTACACCCATACTTCACAACCACATTTTCTTTGTGTGTGTGTGTGTGTGTGTGTGTGTGTGTGTGTGTGTGTGTGTGTGTGTGTGTGTGTGTATATTTGTGTGAGTAGAGCTCTGTCTTTCACTACTGGTTAGGGGGCTAACACCTCTTTCAGGTTAAGTCTTTTTTTTCCACCTCAGAAAAGAGAGCGAATAGCAGCATTTTGTGTTCCCTCCTCCCTCCTTCCTTTCCTTGCCTTTCCCTACTCATCTGTCAATGAAAGACACAGTTTTGCCACAAGGCATTGTGTGTTTAGCAGTGGTGCCAGCAACTGCCATTTGGGTGCAGGGAGGCAAGGGGATCCACCCCTTTGAACTGCTGCCAAGCCAGCCAGCTTGCACCTTCTTTAATAACTTCCCCCGAAGGCACTTCCTTCTTTTTCTCTACCTCTTCTCTCTTTTTTCCCCCCTTTCTCTCATCCACTCCCACCCTACTGCTTCTTCTATTTTTTTTAAATGACTGCAGTTTTCACGGGTAAAGCTGTGATGCTGATAAGAAAGGTAAGGCTGCTTTTAACTGACAGTCTGACATCAAATCTGCACAGAAAACACACACAAATGAGAATGGGGTTAAGAGTGTGTGTTGACTTGGAGGGAGAGGCTTATGGAGTGTGTTCTTCCAAAAATAAGATTTTTATTTATTTATTTATTTTTAACAACTGTTTTTAAATCCACTTTTCGATGTGTTCTTTTGTTAATTTATAAAAATGTTCAATACAAGTCCATTAAGCCACACGGTTACTCTCTACTATGCAGTGCTTTATTCTCAAAGCATTTTGCTTGATTGGCCAAGTAGATTACAAAAAGAAATATATTAAAATAAATAAAAATAATAATTTTGATACACTTAAGGCTTATTCTGGTCTGCACCTCAAAATATTGAACATTAAAAGCATACAAATAAGTACAGATTTTTTATTAGTGTTGTTTTGTACTCCTGTCTTAGTACTATTAAGGTAAAATGTAAACTGCTCCATCATGTCATATAACAACCGGTAATTTAGTATTATTTACTGGTGCATCCTCATTTTTGCCTTCTGACTGTGATTCTTGCTCCTTCTATCATGGACCGCCTCTGTGGGTCTCTCCAGACCTCTCTGGACGGGTTAAGTCGCACCATAAAGGCGCTCTGTGAACTCCCAGTCTGTCAGTTCCAGTGTACAACACCGTGGCCCCAGGACACATGAGCTAGAATGGAGAGTTGAAGAGAAAAAAAAGGCAGAAAGACCTGGTTAAAAGTGCAGTAGGCAATAGGTGTCACATTAAGGGTGTGTAATACACTATGTCACCTCAATTGCGTATGGCCCATTAAAGCTATAACCTCATACACCATGGCGTTTATTTTGTCACTAGGGATTATTTGGAACAAACGGGCTTGCTGGGGAATTTGTGTGTGTGTGTGTGTGTGTGTGTGTGTATGTGTGTGTGTGTTTTGTTGTATTCTGTTTGCAAGTATTGAAAAATTTATTGTTTGTGTACTGTGATTGTTGTGGCCCCTGATGTATATTATCTTCAGGGTATTTCTCTGTCTAAATCCATGGTCACCTTTTTTTTTTTTTTACACGTGCCTCCAGTGTGTGTGTGTGTGTGCACATGGTGCATGCTTTGCATGATGTCAGTGGAAGTGTATTAAAGGATAACGGTTTTGGGGGGCGAAGGAAGGGTGGGGGGATGTAAATACAGGAATGGAACCCCCCCCCCCCCCCCCCCACCCCCCCCCCCCCCCCCCCACCCCCCCAACACACACACCATCACCACCTCCACCTCGTTGTAGTCGTCCTCCTCCTTCTCCTCCTGTGTGAGGGTGAGCCAGCTAGGGGGTGACCTTGCCCGGTGTAATTAAAGTGAAACACCTTGACTTGTCACCATTGCCTGAGACAGCTTAAATCTCCCTAATGTAAATGGAGGCTGCCGCTGACGTTCTGCTAGGCATGGCCGCAGAGAAGATACAAGCGCTGGTGATCCATCTCTGTGCCAGTGCACACACATGCGCTTACACACAAACACACATACGCCCTCAGTCTTCCTCTTTTCTTTTTTGCGCTCTCTCTCTTCCTTTTTCTGACACAAAGAAATGTACACAGTCTTTCTCTAGTTCTTTCTGTCTTTCATTAACACCCTCCTTCTTTCTTTCCTCTTGCACCCATCCTTAGCAGTCTGCAGCCCTTATCCCATCTTGCTGTCCCCTGCCTTTATTTATTTTACATCACGGACAGCACAGTGCTTACCGTTAAAGCACCAACAATGCCTCTTTGAATAGCTCAGATGTTGTGATGAAAAGAGGCACAAGTATGCAATTATTCAGTCTGTAGTCACATTATTAGCCACATCAAAAAATATTAATATAATATAATATCAGTAATTTTCCTGTTGTTACCACAATGCCTGCATTATAATTCTTTAGAGGACTATTTATAGTTCGTCAGAATGGTACTAAATGAAACTTATTTGTGTTTAAAAGTTTCCCACACTGCTCTGCAGGTTGTCTGACTTTGTAGGCCACCAGATCAGGTTAATTCACTAATCCTGTTTTCTCACTGAGGGCACACACTGCTCATATCAACTGCCAGTCTTTTTGCGAGAAGGGTGGATGGAAGTACAGAGATGGCAATTAGCAGTGAAATTCTGTTGACTTTGCCCTTCAATTAAAGCTCTGTAACACAAAAGTCTTGTTGACCCGTCTGTTCTGCCCTCCATTATAAGTCATGGCAACACATTGCTGAAAGATGGCCTACTAAATTCCAGGCTCATTTGCAGTTCAGGGAACCGGGGACCGCCTGAAACGAAAACAGAAGCAGGACCAGGGGCTCCTGCCAAAAAACCGCCCTGTCTGAATGCCACAATGGCATGTGAAAGAATGCTGCATGTCCCATGTGCCAACTTTACCAGTTGCCGATGCTCTGTGCCAGCACCTCTTCCCTCCCGTGCCCTTCCTGGTCAGTGGGCAGCGTGACAGCAGACAGACGCCCATCATGTGTCTTCACCGGGAATCGTGCCCTCTTGCCCTGATCCCTGGGGCAATGGAGCTACTGTCCCATTCTCCTCCCAGGGACATCCCATGGATTGTGGGTAGTGCCAGGCAGCAGACATATCCACACACACACACACACTCTGATGGGATTTGAGGAGGTCTAGTGGTTTCATGGCAGTTCCCAGTCAAAAGGGAATAATCCTGGCAGAGAGGGTTGTTTCTGTTTTTCTTGCCCTCCAGTAATGCCTCTGCTTGCATCCTCTTTCCTTTAGTAGATATTTTATTAATATCACCTGTGAGCAGGTGCTGATTAAAGATACAGTCTTTAAAGTCTGATTGCCTTACCCTTTTTACAATTTTATTTCATTTGAATATAAAACTGTGGAGAATATTTAAACAGTTTTTGAGAGAAATGACAAGAAAGAAAGTCAGATCATATTAGTTGATCCACAAAAGCAAATCCATATTTTACCATCTTGACTTAAAGGCACAGACTGAAAACACATACCCCTGCCTGCGTGCTGTAGCATCATAGACAAGGTTTAGACAGCGTGGCAACAGAGAGAGACAACAAACAAGCATGCTGCTATTCTGATGGACAGCCTCCACTGTGAGGTTCAGTATGTCAATGTGTTCAGCGTGTGATGTAGCAACTTCTCCAGCCGTGGGGGTCTGTTGGAAAAAAAAAACAAAAATGAGTGAGCAAGAAAGAGAGATCGTGGCAGAGAGAACAAGAGAATGAGAAATGAGCTCAGGTGGGTCCGACATCTGCATTCACTTCCTGTCTTTTTCAGAAGGGAGGGAGAGGAGAAAAGAAGGGGGGTTGGGGGGGGGGGGGGGGGAAAAAAAAAAGGGGAAAAAAAGGC
>VUQI01006533.1:7137-21409 GCA_015106735.1 Paratilapia polleni
AAAAGAAACTTCCTTTAAAAAAAAAAAAAAAAAAAAAAAAAAAAAAAAGGCCTCTGAAACCACTGCAAGCAACATTAACTATAACAGCAACTGTTTACTGCGCTTCTATCCATAACAGTTAAGCTGCACTCCATAGTTTTATTTCACCACACGTGGATCTCCATAATAGTGAGTCAGGCTAGTTTTCTGATGTGTTAAAATATTAAGCAATATTTTGTTGTGAGGGGGAAAAAAAAAACCACTCACCTGTATTTCATGCCAAATGTTTCCATAAGATATGCAATCACTAAGGCAGCACTGGAAGAACAAAGAAAATAAACTTGGTTACATGCATCAGTTCATGTAATACCTTTCCTTTAAGCCACCTCCTTTGCTCTCATTGTCTCAGCCACAGTTCTTTGCCATACACATGAATTCAGGGAGCTGGTTTTGCCATTTAAGCTTAACAGAAATCAGTGTTTTTGGTCTGAGAGTAATTCACACAATAAAAGTAGGTCCAAAGCCTGAGAGAAGCTAGTAGGAGCAGTTAGACGTAGGACTCCCTAGTCACTCAGGGCTGCTCGCAATCAGATCGGATCCAAGTGTTTCAAAGAAGAAAGCAATAATGAATTTATCCAATTCAGGATTTGGGGGGAGGTGGAGCCTATACCAGATAAGTTTGGGCGAGATGAGGGGACACCATGGACTGGCTGCCAATCACATGACATGGCCAACAATGGTCAAGACAAAGGATAGACAGCAAAAATGAACTTGTTTTCATGATGACAAACCTACAAAGATGTAGTTGGCTTTCCTACTAGTCAAAACAAGCCATTAACTGGTGGTTTACGCAACTCTACACAGGTCCACACTATGACTTTATAATGTGCACATCTTACATGTGCAATATGTTCTGTAAACTGATGTAATACCTAACAAATAACCTGTATTTAAAATTTCCTTGACTAAACAAAATACAGCATCCAATCGTACTTCAGATAACTTTCACAGCTTTGACACTTTAGCACATGATGGGATTCAATGCATGGGGTGAAATTATACTATGAAATGTTGTAATATCAAGAACAAAAGAAGCCTCACCTTCTTGATATCCCTGCATTACCATGAACCAGTACCTTTCCTAAAAGAGCAAGGAGATAGGAGATTGTTAATAAAATACTTTACATTCTGAGCAAAACAAATGGGAACAGCATGCACCCTTACCTTCTGTAGCTAAGCAGCCATCAATAAATTCTTTAGTCTGAAAGGAGGAAAATGAAATATAGCCTGTGAGGTGCATTGGAAATGCCACACCTTTCAGCCAAAGACAAGCTTGCACAGAAAGAAGTCAACACCCCAGTTTGTGACTCACCATAGGAAAAAAGCGGATTATATTTTCCACTGGATTGTCAGCAATATCTAACACAAGGTATCTACAAGAAAGCACATTACAAAATAAAATCCACTCTTTTTCAGAAACATAACCAAATGCAGCCCACAGATCACAGGAGTTCTGGCTTACCTAAATAAATGAGGGAAATTAGGTTTGATAAAATTGGCTTCAATGTCTTGGCGGACGCACACAATATGCGTTATGCCATGTCTTTCAAGAATTGGCAGCTAGAAAAACAAAAGGAAGAAGTACAATCAGGCCTGAATGTATTTATATTATTTGTGTCTATATCCAAGAGCAGTTAGTTACATCCTGCAACAATTACCTTGCTTTTCATTGCAGCAGAGTAGGGACCTAAAAACAGTCCTGGTAAAATCTCCTGAACAGAAAAATTCAGCAAACATTAACACAGCACATAAGCATTTTCTCAACTTCAACAGGGGCTTTTAAATTTGGACACTGACACATTTTGCATGTAATTGCATACACGGCATTATAGCAGTGCCATAGCAGCCATGCCCAGAAGCAAGGCGAAGTTGTATTAAAGTTCACACAGCCACTATAATTATTTAAAATACACTTGATTGCATTCCCGTGTCTCTAAATAAATGTTTCTGAAACTTTAAAACCACATTTAGCCTTAATAACGTTAGTATATTGTTGTGGTCGGTATAGATATGAACCATAATAAGGACATTCCATTGTTAAGATTAAATTTGCCACTACAGACTTATTCTGACATACCTGCATTTCTCGTCTCATCGGATACGCCCAGTCCTGTAAAAGGGGAGAATTTTAAAGCGAGGTTAAAAGCCGTTGCAGGTATCCTTACCCCAAAACGAGTACTGAATGCTAGTTTACTTGGTGTCCACTGGTTGCTAATGCTAGGAGGCTACTCAGTGCAGAAATAACGAAGTAGACTCATTCAGCGATAGACATGATAATGTGTCACAGATCCACATTAATATGTCATGCTCCAAAACCCACACACAAACATATATCCCACTGAGTGCATATTTTCGCCTCCACAAAGTAAGGCTGGAGTGGAGGTTAGCTCAGATTAGCTGGTCGGACACAGTTGCTAACGCAGGCTCTCACCAGAAGGTCTTCCTTGGTCGCGGGCAGAGACGGAAACTGAAGTTTGTTCTCCTCGTCCATCCCGCTGTCCATTCGGGCACCGACGGCCCCGGCTTCTGCGCGGTATCGATGTTTCTTCGCGGCGGGGTTAGCTGAACAATCGGTGCAATTTGTTTTGAGACTCCACATGCATGTCCGCCATGCTGCTCCCCTACATACGTCACGTGACCTCGCAGCAGCTGGCCAACAGATGCGCGGAGAGAAGGAAAAGAGGAAACAGCGACGTCTCGCGGTCGATTTACGAAGCGCACAGCGCACGGCTACTCTACACAGTGGAGCTCCCTCAGTGGGTTGTAAATAAAAAAATTACACTTGAGAATTTAAATAAATGAGATGTAGACTTTTATATACAGTCTACGAGCATCCCTGCTTGGTGACTGTGAGCGTTACGAAGTTACGAAGACTATTAAAAGACTGGAATCCACAAAAACAATGCAAATCTGATAACTCCAGAAAATAAAAGCCTGCTATAATATGTACTAGTTTTGTACTTCATTACACGCAATAACGAGTCGGAAAAGCAGCAGTTTAAATGTAAACCCAAGAAGCAGGCTAATGAACGCCTGAGTGATAACTTCACTGACATGCTGAAGTGTATTTGGAAGCTGATGCAGCTTAAGGCAAAGCTAAATGAACCACATGCAACATGTGATTACCCTTGCATAAATTATTGATAAAATGTGCTGTCCCAGCCACCCAAAGGTCCCGCCCTGTCCGAATCCCCCAAATGTTACTAAAAAAAGGCATTTGGGGTCAGTTTACACTAAAGGTCATGTCATATGCTTCCTACTATGATATAACCTTCATTCTACCCCAAATAGATAGATAACATCGTCAATATTACCGAAATGTATCAGCTATTGTGATAATTTTTTTAATTTATGGAAAGAAAGTTTGAACAAGCTGAAAAAATCAAAAACTGTCCCAATTACCCCACGGAAATCTCTAAAGAAACAATATATAAATTTGGATTTTAATTCAGGAAAATTTAAAATATAAACCTGTATATAAACGTATAAATAACAATAATATAAAATAAAATAATATAAACAAGGAAATATTAACTGCCTTGATAATGGCACATGGATCCCCATAATAGCAACATGAATAATTATTTTTACAGACCACAAATCAAATAGAAAAAAACAAATAACTGAACATTGGACATTTTAATGTGAAATCTGCAGAAATATACATTTCTGTTTGCTAGTCCGTCACAGGGCAGACACCTACCATTCATACCCACCTTTGAGAAATAGTCTGAAAATATGTTAACTTTTGTAAAGCTTACACAAAATATTTTAATTGGCTATAAATAAAGAAATCAGTTTCATTTAAAGGCTAAAGAATGCAACATTTTCAGACAGTGCTGTAGCGCCAAATGTGCCTGGAATGGTTAAATGGTTACTGTACTCAGTACCCAGCTCTGGCATTAATTAAAACTAGCATACTCATATCAGACCACAAAACTGATTCCATTCATTATCAACCCACGCATTTTCTTTTAACATTTTCTTCCTTTTTATCATATCTGTCTCTCCTTCCAATCTCCTTCCTTAAAATCTCTGTCCAGTCTTCCAGTCTTTTATCATCTTCACCCTCTTCCCCCTCCACAGTGCATCGCTTTTTAATAATCACATCAACAATAACTGATGATGAGATCTGATCAAAAACAGATAGTGTGGATAATCTGTCGATGCTTGTTTGGTCTCTCAGATGTGGCATCTGTTTGTTGTTGTCAGACATTGCAGCTTTTTGTGATTTTTGTTTACCGTCTGGTCCGTGGGTGGGGACAACACTTTCTTCACAGATCAGAGGGAGATGAGATCTCACCAGTCAACAAAGGCTTGTATGTGTGTGTGTGTGTTTTCTATAAATGCATATGTTTGCGTGTCTGATTAATACATCACAGCTTTGCAGCACCGCTGGTCAGCCTGGAAGGTGTCACCAAAAGTTATTTCTTATCAGGTACAAGGGGAGATGAACCCCCCCACTGCTGCTCCTCCACAGTCTCTCATACACACACACACACGCACACCTTGAAGAAGAATCTTTGAAGAATATCCGTAACATGCACTTCCAGTTAAAATATTTTCCATGCACGTGCATCTTCTCCCAGCTTCTGCTTAACAAGTCTTTATCAGCATTTAATAAAAATAAACAACTAGCATCAGTGTCTCCCTGTGTGATGGTTTCCCTGTGGTGCAGGCATCCTGGTGGCAGGGGCTCTTTGATATTCAGTTGTTCCAGGCCAAATCAGGAATTAGCTGCCATGCCAGATTCCTTTGGCAGAAATGTTGTGGCAGGACATGTGGAGAAACAAAGCGGGAGTCAGAGAGAGAGAAACTGATGATTTTCTTTAACATGAATCCTACCTTACAGAAGGATAAGTGTTTTGGTCAATATTTTATACCGAAAAAGACCAAAGTTTTTTTTATATTTCGTTTTGAAAATGTTAATGATTATCGTAGCACATTTAATGGGGACTACTTTTAGCCACAGATGGCTGAGGACAGATGACTAAGGAGTGTTGTTTGATAACAGGTCAATGTATGTGCAACAAATGCCAAATAAACGACATTGCCGGTGAAGAAACATTTTGCACAGAACAAAAGAAGTACAAATATGATTCTTTGATTGATGATTTTAAAAATATAGAATATCACCAGACCTATCTCTTGATTCCTGGTGGTCTTTGATGTGTTATGCTTTGATATATTTAATTAAATTAAATTAAATTTAGTGAAAGTGAAACTCTGTTACTTTAATGTTCATAGTGAGTATTGAAAGATAATCTGTCAGAGGTTATTTAATTGACTTTTTGACCAAATTTTATGGGTCTTTTTTGTATTATTAATTCATTAATAACATTATAAATCATGTGCAAACTAATAAAAAAATTCTTTGAGCTATAGTGAATTATAAATTATAAAAGTAAAAGCTCATGGTACTAAACCTTAATTCTTTTATAGTATGTAGACAGATTTATCTCTTTGGTCTATTTATATCAGACGTATTTATATCACCCAGTTCATTAACTACACCTTACTTGTACTGGGTTAGACCCCCTTTTTGTCTTCAGAACTGACTTAATTCTTCGTGGCATAGATCCAACAAGATGCTGGAAACATTCCTCAGAGATTTTAGTCCATATTGACATGATAGCATCACACAGTTGCTGCAGATGTGTCAGCTGCACATCCATCACATCCCAAAGGTGCTCTACTGGATTGACATCTGGTGACTGTGGAGGTCTTTTGAGATGAACTGAGCTTTGTGACATGGTATGTTATCCTGCTGGAAGAAGCCATCAGAAGATGGGTACACTGTAGTCATAAAGGGATGGACATGGTCAGCAACAATACTCGGGTAGGCTGTAGAATTTGAACAATGCTCAGTTGGTTCTATGGGGCTGAAAGTGTGCCAAGAAAATATCCCCCACACCATTGCACCACCACCACCAACATGAACCTTTGATACAAGGCAGGATGGATCCATGCTTTCATGTTGTTTACACCAAATTCTGACCCTACCATCTGAATGTTGCAGCAGAAATTAAGACTCATCAGACCAGGCAATGTTTTCCAACCTTCTGTTGTCCAATTTTGGTGAGCCAGTGTGAATTATAGCCTCAGTTTCCTGTTCTTAGCTGACAAAAGTGGCACCTGGTGTGGTCTTCTGCTGCTGTAGCCCATCTGCTTCAAGGTTTGATGTGTTATGCATTCAGAGAGGCTCTTCTACAAACCTTGGTTGTAACGAGCGGTTATTTGAGTTACCGTTGCCTTCCTATCAGCTTGAAGCAGTGTTGCCATTCTTCTCTGACCTATGGCATCAACAAGGCATTTTCACCCAGAGAACTGCCGCTCACTGGATATTTTCTCTTTTTTGGACCATTCTCTGTAAACCCTAGAGATGATTGTGTGGTCCCAGTAGATCAGCAATTTCTTAAATATAGACCAACCCGTCTGGCACTAACAACCATGCCACATTCAAAGTCACTTAAATCACCTTTCTTCCAAATTCTGACGCTTGGTTTGAACTTCAGGAGGTCATCTTGACCATGTCTACATACCTCAATGCACTGAGTTGCTGCCATGAGACTGGTTGATTAAATATTTGCACTAATGAGTAGCTGAACAGGTGTACCTAACAAAGGTACAGTGGTGAGTGTAAGTCAAAGTTAATCTTAAGCCTGAAGTGCTGGAGATTGTGCTGGCACTTTCACTCACATCTGACACCATACTGCTGCAAAGCGGAAGAGCAGACATATGCCCAAATATTTCACACAAAAACATCTGGTGCATTGTCCAAGAATCACTTAAATATTTCATGCAGCATACTGTACCTTAGCATATACTACATGAAACGGAATCAGATACAAATAAAAGCTAATTTGGGTGATAATTCATTGTGTTGTGCCAAAGAATTACATGGCTGCTCTAAAGAGATCAAGTGTATAAATAAATTACACATACTGTGCAAACACAGTATTGCACAGTATCTTGTGACTATCTTGTGACTTTTAAAACTTACTTTCAGGTCATAGACATCTGGAATAAAGCACCATTGTCTATTTGAATGTCAGGCACTACAAGCCATTTCAGTAGGGACCATTAACAGCCATCTGTCTATGTCACTGCAGATCCTAATGATGCTAATATAAGTTGCAAGCCAATAAAATGGAAAATATATTAAAAATTCACTATAACACAGTTGTGCCTCTTTAAGATTCCAGTGTATTTCAGTTTGTTAGATTAAAACCTCAAGCTGTAGTTAACCCTATTTCAGCTGTGAAACCCAACAAGGGCATTAAAAAACAAACAACAACAACAACAACAAAAAAAAAACAGAATAAACTGAGTTGTAAAACATGTCAAAGCAAACTCACTAATGGTTAAAAAGCTGGATAGCTCTTTTCATCATTAGAACATTTTATTGGATGAGTGACTATAAGAAAATTCAAGAACTGTGGGTGGATCAGCCGAGATTAGCCAGAGTATGTGCTTGTGAGTCATTTAAAAGTATGACTCCAAAAAAAGAGGTGAGAGGATGTGAGAAACTTCAAAGGATCACGCAAATTTCCTATCAGATAATTTTAAATAATATGAGCAAAACCCTTTTCTCACAGGTTCTGCACCAAAAGCAGCTCCTAGTTCACCCCAGCAAAGAGAATTAGGTGATCACTGCTGCAGAGCACACTGATCTGACAGTATATATTTATAAAAAAGAAGATAAAGGTTTGACCTTAGACATTATATATGATGGTGTGTCATTCAAAAGTATGACTCTGAAGCAAGAGAGGATGAGGGGAAGGTGTGTGTTCAGAGACAGGGCATGGGATCTCATCATCTTGTTCCCCCTTGTGCCTCCCTAATGCAAAAAGTCTGGAAATGCCCCAGAATAGCCCAACGTGCGTTGATGGCTGCTTGATTAAAACTATTTTAACAAAAGACAATGCTGTAGTTTCGAATGAGTCAGGAACCCTCTTAAATGGTATGTAATCAGAGCTAGTAAACTCAGATCAAACCACAAAGCTGATTCCATTCATTATCAACACACAGCTTTCTCTTAATGTTTTCTTTCTTTTTATCATATCTCTCTCTCCTTCCAGTCTCCCTTCTCAAATCTCTGTCCAGTCTTCCAGTCTTTTATTGTTTTTGCCCTCTTCCCCCTCTATCATCCATGCCTTGGAGCTAAAAGGAAGAAAAAAAGGAAATTATGAAATAAATTTGTTTAAAAATCATTCTACACCAGAGAACATCTTATGAGGTTAGAAGAGCATCTATTAACATTAAGCACTGCTATACTGCCAGCCTGATGAGCAGTGTATGCTTATTTTAAAAGCAGCACACCCACAACAAATGTAACACAAATTAATTATGAATTGAAGTTCTCCTTCATTTGAACTTGTTACCTACACTCAGAAGTATGCATAATTAGATATAATCAGTTTTTGAACCAACTGCAAACAATCCAACCTTTAACACAGACCCACCCAGCGTCTTCGGCTCAGAGAGATTGACATTCATGACAACACAACATCCCACTTTTGACAGGCTCCTGCACTTCAGAGAGGTACATAATTTTTACCTGCAATGACAGCTGTTAAAGGAGCAACCAGATAAGAATAGAATTATTTAAAAATTACATCCATTAGTAATGCTGTGTATCTAAAAACCCACAAATGCACATCTGAAGGGTCACTTCAGATCCCCCACAAGGCTGCTCTAATGGTTTCCATTCCCTTCTCTGGGGCTGGGCTTTAGATGGTGCAAGAGTATTTTGTAGTGACATATATGGTTAAATTAACTGGTAGAGTAAAATGACAAGAGAGGCTTATATATAGTATGCATGTATATATCTCTTAATCTGCGGGCAAACTGAAATATGGCAATTCAGTTTCTAAAATATCAGACACAATCCATCCATCAATCCAATTACCACTGACACTGTCACCGGGGTAAAATACTTGTGATTTTTAAAAAAAGTTATTAAATACAGACGGCTCTGCTGTATTATTCATCGATTTATCTATATCCCTCTATTACTCTGAGGTCTACATTTGCTCAGTTAATTGTTAACCAGAGCTGTCATTCTGCCACTTTAGTGATGTGCAGAGGTTTCATTCTTGTCAGTTTATTCATCCATGAACCTGATGACAGCCACTGTGTTTGCTTGTATTCCCATGAGCACTGTCAGCTACAGAATGGATGGATGATGACAAAGTTGGACACTAAAACTATGTTTTATAACTTTGTTTTCTTTTTTAAGATTTTAGCACTAATACTGTAAACACCAACAGCCACTCTCAGCTCCCAGGGTTTTTGTTACAGTTTTTTATTTTATTTTTTTATTTATTATTATTTAGTTTTAAAAAATAAAGTACAGTCCATTTGTCTATGCCATACAAATCTGTGACCATATACATATTACAGAGGCTCCACCTTCTTTTCAGAGAAAATAAGAACAAGAGCAGGTGTCAAACATCAAAAGGTTTTAGCCAATTTGAGGAAATTTTTTTTAGTTAACTTAAAAAAATCTTCAAGGAACGTTAAATAACAGAGCAAAAAACCCCCAAAACAAACAAACAAACAAACAAAAAAACCTGACTAACTTTCTGTTTACTCACTTTTGAAAAGTCCTACATTAACATAAAGAAGAGACAGTAGACAGCAGAGTCAAAGGAACGCTGAGAGTGAGACTATGAGACTACAGCCATGTAGCACAACCTGATCTGCATAGCAGCAATATGCACTTCTTCAAGATGTAATATGATAACTGCATAGTAAATTATATGGGTGAGTATCAGTTATTCTTAATTCAGGCCATAAATTTAACATATTGCAATATTCTTGTTTTGTTTCAAAGACAGCTTCATCAAAGGTGTTATTAAAGACAGACTGGCTGGATCGACCTGTGATATTTCAATTATTACTGTGTGGAGTTTAGACTATGACTGAGGACCAGTAATAATAATTTCAACCTTGGTTTTCTTAATAAAACAAAAGACATTCACTCCATAAAATTTTTTCCCAGTAATTTATGGCTCTAACTTAGAGGATTACATCACAGGACTTAAAACTGATAAACTATTTCCTGTAATACAAACAGGAAAGTCCTATATCTACAAAGGTAGACCTACTGAATCATGCTTTTACAGTCAATAACACTTTGACTGCAATACTGCAGCTGCAGTAAATGATAAATAGAACCAGCTCAGGCAGAGGAAACATTACAGCAATTTGGTGAGCATATAGAAGACAACCTAAATATCTAACTTTGCACAGAGCACCCACAGGGGTCTGTACAGAGTGGCATTATCTTTCATAACTCATATTCATGGGTGATAATATTTCTCTGGGAGAAAAATTCTAATCCTTAGAGAATAATAAAAGCCCCCCTGCCGCCTATGAAAACTTCTACACTTTTGATTATTAAATGCCATCAGGACTGGTAAAAAGAAACTTTACTCACTTGGGAAACTGTTGTGTCAGTGTTAAATCTTATCATGCATTTATCAGTGCTACTGCTGAGGGTGTATGGGTGGGTGTTCTTTTGGATGTTCTTGTGGTATTAAGCAGGACTGAGATCAGGAGACTGTGCAAATCATTAAAACTATCAGAATGCTTTTCAGATGGTGATGGACTGTAACATTATGCTTTAGCATTCTGAAAAATTTCTGTCATACTCACAGAAATAGATAATAGCACTGAATGGACCTTGTTTTATGGGCTTAGTATATTGATTTATATCTAGAAAACCCAGTATATTCTCATATTAATCACAAGAGATTACTTAAAAGGTTTGAGGAGGAGCTTTTGTAACAGGTATGATCTTGTTTTGGTTTATGCAAATAAAGGATTCCCATTTAAATTTAGTTTATTTTGAAAATAGACTGGAAAATTTATCTTTGGTAATTATGACATGATTGCATGAGCAACATAAACTGTGAAGAACATAAGGCGCATCAGCAACTTACAGGCAAAAACTGAAGCATTTGAAACTGACAGAACACACATCAGAATATACACATATACACATCTCTGATAATGACAAATGGAAGGATTATTAAGCATGCTACACTTTGACTTACAGAACCGAGTTCTGTGTGGAAAGATGTTTCCATCTTCGAGTACTTTCTTCAAACCTCACACATCTCAGTCACCCACTTGTTAATCTCCTGCACTAGATGGCAGTCAAACATAAACATTTAAAAGCCACTGAGCACAGACAGCAGCTGATGCTGGGCTTGCCCAAATCCATTGATGGGAACCACTTCTTGTGAAGACGCCGCATCTCTTTTGTGTCAGACATGTTGCTAAAAAACAGATTATGAATACACGCTCATCCCCTCCAGTCCACCTTTTATTTTGACACTGTGTTCAGCCCTGGAGCTCGGCTTGATTAAAAAACAGGCCTGTAGTTCGAAACATGATCAATATTAAAGTGAGTGTGCTTTTGTTGGCCTATATAGCAGCGCATCAGTTAAATGTATTAATATCCCATGGCTGTTCAGAATTAACAATGAGGCTGTGGATAATTTAGACAAAAGTGATTGCATGTCATACGTTTTAGCATATAGAAACTTTCATCTTATCTTTGTCTTCAAAAAGCCAGAGGAAAGATCTAATGCACAACAGCCTAAACTCTTCACCTTAATGCTGCACTTTAAGTAGATAAATGCTCCACCATCACCACCACCACCCACTTTCACCCTTTGACTGGTTATTGAGCCTGCAGCTGAGACTCAGCACATCATTACTAAATTACTGATTACAGGCTTAAAGCAATACAAATGAGGAGGTTGCCCCTGACGCTTAATTGGTAGGATGTAATAACGGAGCAGTGATATGTGGGCCCTTAATTGTGTGTTTACTGCACTATTTATTGGAGGGCGTCCCTCCCCTGGCTGGTCGCTGATGAGGTGAGCTCTCTTTCCGCTGGCATGCTATCAATCCTGCTTCATTAAGGACACACAGGATAGGAAGTGAAAACAGCATAGAGTTTGCCTTCCAGACTGATGTGGGCAGAGGAGTCAGAACTGTTTATGAATTTCAAATTCCCTCTGAAAGAAAGTCCATGTAGAAAAGCAAATCATAAAAAAAAGACTGTAACTTAGCTGCTGATTCAAAGCTTTTTAAAGTTAATACTAAATTAAGGTACTGACTGAGGAAATAAGGGAGGTGATTTAAATAAAGTGACCACATTTATTGCTAATGAAAATGTTAATGAATCATGAATGTGTGCTTTTGTGTGTGTCAGTGCGAGTGTAAATATCAGCAGAAGGACATGGCTGAACTTCAATCTTGTTTTTATGTCTGATTGTGCAGTATCCTCTAAAGGGATACATTTTAATCTAATGACTTTAATCCCAACAGAGTCAGAGTTGCCAGTTCTGTCAACTAATTGGAGAGGGAAATCTCTCTAAAATGGAATAATATATTTTATATGTTAAGCATTCAGAGTGAAGGCTATGGACTTTGTGCCACGTTGACCCATTCAGCATGGATGGCAGTATGGCCTACAGCATAAAAAAAAAAAAATCAAAAAAGCAGACAGTCAAGGATGTTTGTCTCATCAATCTACAGACTCTTATTTACAGGATCTCCTCAGCTAAAACATACAGCATGTCTGTTCATCTGCTACAGCTTGGGCAAAGAAAGTTATTTACTGAAGAAATCCTGGTTCTTTATTTACTTCTATCTAACACAATTAGGCATTACTGCATAGACTAATGACCCTGCTAAGGTTTTAATTCTTATTTATTTATTTATTTATAAAAAAAAAAAAAAAGAGTAGCAGCTTGTTTATAAGAAGCAAGCTGATTCTTTGTACTCAGATTTGTTTGTGTGATTCATGGTCACTGTGGGTGGAGAACAGCTAGATTTTCTTCAGTTTTTTTTTTGAAGAAATTATGTGTCTCTGAGGCCCAGTTCAGTATAAAGGTTTAGGTATTAGTAATGAAGCCACATTCTGGCAATGAGTTTCTCTAATCACAGGGTCACTGTGGGCATTCCTGTATGTTTCCTCTCAAAGATTTGTTTCATTCAGCATGCTCCCTGTAAGGAAATCAAGACTATACGGTATATCTAAAACCAGCACAGAACCATATGCTCTTTGAATGTTCAACATTAATTGCTTATATATATCTGCAGTCGGTGTTTGATCAGAGACACTGCTGAGAAATCACAAACTGTCGCAGTGTATTTGCCTTGAAAGTGATTTTGGGGTTTCAGGAAAACCAAAGTTTTTACTGTCAGTTAATTATACATCTGCATCTATGCAGAGTTCATACTGATCAGATGGTTTGTGCCTTTTGATGTGGATTCTATGCAACATGAACTGTGATGCTTGATAAAGACAGCAGGGTGGCGGTGAAGCTGCAAATGAGGATGAAACTGAGGTCCACACCTCCGCACAATGTATACCACGCAGGCTGAAGTCAATTATAAATCCAGTCAGACTGATTAGCCCATCTCACACTTGGAATTAGCTTCTGCTGAATAATTTTTAAAGATCTTTAATTAAGTTCTCACCAGGCTAATTGCCCTCCATTTTAAAACAAGCACTAAAATCAATCAGCTGCCGAGAAAAGCATTAATTGACACTCTGAGTAGATGCATAAATATGGTTGCCATGGAGATTCTTTTCAGCCTGTACGTACATGTGTACATGTACACAGTAAGTGTTAAAACAGTAAATATTAAAATGTAAAGATGATTTAATGTTCTTGCTATCAGTTTTTAAAACAAACTCAACACTGTTAGCCTTTCAAAACATGTCTCGGCTGAAACTAATAGACACGTCCGCTTGGATGATACTTCTGCTTTCATTTGTAGTTTCTGCTGGTAGGCATCACACATTTTGAATTTCCCAGTCTTAGCGAGAACACATAGTTGCCCATGGGAAATCTACCCGAGGCTTGCATAAAGCAAGGCCAATCAAAATAAATTGGGAAGGCTCCTGTCACATCAAGTGCAGCTGCTCCAAAGTCATGTTTTCATTTCTGACCTCCCTGTAGACTGAGGAAAAAGGACTTTATGCAGGGTTTCCACTCAATAAAGTGGCACTGCGCCTTTTTGGCAACTTATGTGTCCATGCAATATTTGATAAGGATGTTTTTTAAAGCTGTAGTTACTATTTAGGTTATTCCATACAAAACCTATTATTACCTTATAAAACAGAATGCATTTTCATATACTATTAATCTACCCAACAGCATACGAGATAAAATAGGTTTTCATCAGGAAAGCTGCAGGACAA